>PVHY01023943.1:0-20269 GCA_004024945.1 Uropsilus gracilis
AAAAAAAAAAAAAAAAAAAAGCGTGTAAGAGTCAATTCCTGTTCAACTGTCTCTGTTCAACTGGCTCCAGCAGCGACAGCTAGCCCAATCCCAGTATTTTCCAGTTACACCTGAAGTGAAAAATGACTCCATTTACAGCAGAAGTGTATGGAAGTTCCATTTAGTCTAAATGGTTGAACTGTGAGGTGAATTATTGAATGTTGGATATAATTAAAGAAGCACTGTATTTTTGAATCGGTAAAAACAAGTGGCTTATTTTGAATATACACACTAATTTTTTTGGTCAAATTGCTTTCAATTTTCCAGAAAAAAAGGTCTTCATTTGAGGATGAAAAGTCCAAGATCAGCCTAACACTACCATCTAGTGGTATGATTTTTTCATAGCACTTCACCCAAAACATTGGACCATTTAGCCTTTTCTTCTTAAAATGTGAATGAAAGTTTTTAATGGTGTAAAATTATAACAGAAAAGCAACACTGGAAATTCCAAATGTAAATTAAAAGCTTTATTGAATAAAAATGTTTCAGAAAACGCAAGCTTATAAGAAAGCAGAATATTTTACATCTCTAAAAAATATTGGAGTTAAATCTCTAGAAATGCAGTACAAAGAAGCCTATAGTTTAAAACATTTCTTTCTCCTTGACATACAATAGGGAATATCAATTATGTACAAATTATCAAATATAGTCAAGTTTATAATGTCCCAAAGCCATAACACTAAAGTCCCCTACCGCCCCAAATGCCTATAATTGGTTTAATTGCACCTTGGAAATACTGTATGCCATAAAAATCAATACATTTCAAAGCTGATATTTTTAAAAACTAGTGTCTGAGAAAGGGCTATCTGAAGTGAAATGGGGATCTGAGCCTTAAGTGCTTTCCCCCTGCTATTCCTTTAAACATCTCCCTTTGCCACCTGCAATGTGGTAAACAGCAATACAAAGGATCTTATAAAAATATTGCAGTAAATTATGAGAAACATGGATACCACACCAGAGGAGAAATATTAATCACTTGTGGTGTAGTTAAACTTGGCAAATACCACAGCTTATTTCAGGAGACAGTGGGTCTCTCCAAGCACCAAAGGTGCTCAAAAGGTGTTCCAAAAAGACAGTTATGTTGTATCTCAATAATCCAGTTCTAGATGTGGCTTAGAAGACAGGACACAAATCAATAAATTCCCCATGTCAGAATAAGAAAAGAAGCCTAAATATTTTTAAAAGACTAAGTATTTTATTTCTTAACATACGAATACTACACAATTAAATTGATATTCATTTGAAAATACATAAACTGTACACTGAGTGTACTCGAAAGCACACTCAGTCATGTTTGGGTCCCTAAACCCCTTCTGTATATTCTCTTATTCCACAATTTAATTTTTATCTAACAATATTCTAATTATCTACCTAATTTCAGATCGCCTTTTGGGACTGTATCAGTTGGAGTATCCACCCTCCCTTATAAAACCTTAAAGCACACAGGCATATTATCATTGCTAAAACAGAGGATTGGAAGTAATGGTATCTCTAGCATTTAGAACTGGTTCACTTTAAGCTGCAGCATGGGATTTTTTTTGAAGCAGGAACTCTTTTCCAAAGTTATATCCACATAAATTATAGTTTGTGCTAAGATACCTGTTTACATGAAATCACTTTGATAAAAGGCAGTAGCTCACTAACATGAATTTAAGACCCTCATTATGGGTTTTAAATTATCATTATCATTCTCATTCCCCATCTTCATCCTCATCATAATACCTATTTCTCTTTATCTGTTCTTCCACAGACAGCTCTTCATCTCCCTCCCAGAAGCCCACATCCTGGGATTTCTGATTCTGTGTAGTGAATTCATTAGTGGAGGTGTTGTCTGCAAAGCTAGGCCAACTTGTAGACTTGGGTTCCAGGGGAGACTGCTGTTTGAAAAGGTTTCTATCATCTTCATCTAAGTTTGCACCATTTTCTATAAGATTCTCATTCCCCATTTCAAAATCATGAACTTCCTTAATTTTCCTTCCTGCCTCCCCTCCTTTAGATTCCTTGTTTTGCCAGGTGGTTCTTCCCACAGTTCCACTCTTCTCAAAGGTGTCAGCATTTTCCATTTGTTTCCTTTCTGTTGCTACTCCTCCCACTAACTCCTCGCTCTGCTCTGACATGTTCCAGCCTTTCCTGATAGGTGGGGAAAGGGTTTTTGGGCTCTTGACAGAAGCAGTTCGAAAGGAAGCTGCTACAGTGAATGGGCGGCTTCTTTCCTTCAGTGAAGAAGATCGTCTTAGCTTCTTCAGATCTAGATCTACATCCTCAGGAGCTTCAGGCTTGCTGGTTTCATCCTCAGGTGGCCACTTTGGCTTGGATACTTTGATCCCTTCTTCCAAAGCATTACCTGAACTTCCAAGATCAGTGGGGGGCGGCCAGGCGATCTTCAATTTCTTGGTTTCAGCTGGCTTGTCTTCTTTCTCCCGCTGAGAGGAGGCCTTGGCTTCCATACTTGCAGTCAGCACACCCACCTTAGCAATGGGGGCATCTTCGACGCCTGGGCTCTGAGGCGTCTCCCCTGCATTTGGAAGCTGGGCTGGTCTCTCCAAAGTCTCTTCATTTTCATTTTTGCTTGCCCACAGATCCTTGTGGGGTCTGTGCCCAAAGCCTTCATCATAGTTGCCTTTAGATTTAAAGAGTTGATTGAAGTGAGGCTTGCAATAGATTCTCCCGTGTAAAGATGCATATGTCCCTAGACTATTATTAAAAGAAAAAGGGGACAGTTAGAAAATCTGTATTCTCTTATTTATACTAACAGTTAAAATCTGGCAAGTCCAGTATTTTCAGAAGGTCCAAATGAGAAAAATGTCGCTAAAAGTGGTCAATCATCTTCTCTATTCTTTGAAGCACATTTGTTTTATTATCCTTATGAAAAACATACTTGTTGTTGGCCATGTTGGCGCACAGCACATACTCACTTGTCTTCCTGGACCTTCATAAGGCATTTCTCACCTCATTCTTGCTACCATTTTTGAATGGCTTCTCTTCCTTCTGTCAAAATTGTTAAATTACTTCTTCCAAGAAGTCTTCCCTTGGTAGTTCCACCTAGCACTGATCAATCATGTATTTCCTAAATATTTATAATGTGTAATTCCAACATTGATACCTCAGTTCCCCAATTGTGTCATGATTTAAATACACAAGTCTACCAAATGGACATAAAGTTCTGGGTCTGGCCGGTGTGCATACACACCAACTCAATGAAAGTAAGCAATGGTTAAGAGGAGGGGAGAGTGCAGCAGCCAAGTCAGTTCACCTTAATGCTGGTGCTGAGCAGGCTGTTATCTGATCTGACGTCTCTTCTAGTTTAACAAATTTTAGAAGGGACATAAAAACAATAGCATTTCAAACTTAGAAAAAAATATGCTTTCAAGAAAAATAATGAGAGGAATACAGTGGGCAAAAATGAACCAATCAGAGGATTCAGTGGTTTATTTTGACTTGTAGTAGGGAATGTTTTCAAAGGAGAGTATCGAGCACTGGAGCTAGCCGCAGGGGCGAGTACACTGGCAGCAATGTCATGCAGACACCAGAACATCTTTCAAGAGTATTTTTGGAGGGATGCTTGCTTGGGAAGGAAAGCTAGAGGAAACAAGATCCCAGTTACTCCCTTCTCTAAAACTCTTTGATAAAAATGAGTTATATGGAATATTTTCCCAAATGTGCCATATCTTTATCCATTCTTTGTGTTAAATGGAAGAAATTATACATAATTATTTTCTCAGGGAGAAAATAAAAGCCATATATATATATATGTTCTTCAGGGTCTGTTGTAGATATTACTACCATTTATGCAGTACCTGGAGAACACTAAGAAGTAAGGACTTTTGATAAGTATCCTCTTGAGATTTCTCAACTTTATGCTTCTACAACACACCAAGGGAAAATATTCTACTGTAGTAGGTCTTAGGGAGTTTTATCTGCAACCTTATTATTTAAGCTTCTGTCTAAACATATAAATTGACCTACCAAATGCGCCAAGAGTTCCAAACACCATTATTATTTGATATGAAATACTTGTCATTAAGTGGTACTTTCTATTTTTTTCCTACCTTTTCAAGGGCCTTCAACAGCACACTATCAGTCCAACAGCAGTACCAGTGCTCTACAATTAAGGACTCCCCCAGAGATCTGGCTGTACCCAGAGATGGCTGTTTGGGTGAGGCTTACTTAAGCTTGTTGTTGCAATAGGAGCACCGGAAGCAGCTGATGTGAAACACCTGCTGGTTGGCCAAGAGTCGCTCCATCGGGTAGACAGTCTTCTGACATTCCACACAGGTCTCTCTTGCAGGTGCCTGAAACTTCTAGGAAAAGGGAAAAAGGTCTCCATAACCAACATCGCAGTGGCAAGTTAGAACTTGCTGAAATGGGCCCTGGGACTTATTTTGCTGTCTTAAGGGCTCCCTTATCTGGTCTCTCAATTCACTCAGGAATTAAGCCTACTCCAATACTAACAGCTGACTCTGAAACCAAGAGATTTTTTTGAATGCCTTTCCCAAACTGTCTGGCTGTCACAAGTATAGCCATCATTTAAAGTGGAGCTAGGGCTTTGGAAAATGGTCAGACAAAAACCACATACACCAAAAAAAAAAAAAAAGCACATAAAATGTTTCCATGGATAAGAAATTATGGGAAAATATCACCACACACAGCAGAAAGAAATTTGATTCAAGGAGAGGAAGAGAATTTAGCTTTGGGAATTAGGGGAAGGGACTTTGATAAAAACATCTTTTAGTCTCCTCTACTTATAATATTGACTTGTTTAATCAACTGGGAGTAACACTTTTTAAATACATCAAAATGGACACATATATGGTATGGATTAGAAAGAGACAAACTATTAGAACTTCAAAAGAAGCATAGTTAATAAAGCTATAGGTACTGTATTCTTTTTAAAAACCAATGTAGAATAAAACTAATGTAGTGTGGATGAACAGTCATAACAGACTAGGAATTATTCATAGAATGTGGATTAAGGGAGGGTTGAGTACAGCCATCTACCTGATGAACCCAGTCCCAAAGAACATGAAGTAGCTGGCATTTCTAGCATCAATGAAAAATAGATTTCCAAAACTAAATTTTTACATAACAAATGCTTACAGTGCTACTGGGAGCTGGGTTAAAAGGTTCACAGGGAAGTATGGGCATTCCCTGACTTGCCCAGCTAAAATATCTCAACCAGAAAATGCAGGAGCAGCTCAGGTTAAGGTGACCAGGAAGCTCCCACGGCTGCCTTGCAGGCCCTATTGCTGCCAAGAGCAGTGTGGTGGCAAACAATGCAAACTAGTCTCGGGGCCCAGGAACTGAAAGTCCAAATTAAGCCTAAAATAAGCCAAGTTAAGGACAAGATTCAATTTTTATTCTTAATCCAAAAACAAATCCACAAAAGATTCGTACTGTTGGTTCATTTGTCATGTGATTCACTAGGAGGCAAAGCAAAAAATAGGAATTATTTCCAAGTAGATTTGGACAGAAAATAAGGACAAAATGGGTGTTTTGCAACCATTCCAATCTAGGTAGGTTCACCATCGGTTCTAGCAGTTTTAGTGGATTTTACAGGCTTTAATCCTCTCAAGGAACCAGGTAGACAGGCACACCAGGTAAGGAGGCTAGGCCAACTGCATGGCTAGCAGGCAGGCTAGGTTTGAGCAGAGGGGCTGGGAGGTAAGCAACCCAGCTGCTCAGCCCCCCACAGCCCTCTTCATAATCCTCTCTGAAACTTCTCTCTGGTGTTCCCCTCCCAGCATTCTCTTGTGTTCTCTCTCCTCCCAGGTCCAGCTGAGCCCACCCACACATGAGCACACCCACTGTACCAGGTGTGTACAATCATGGGGGAGGGTGCAGTACCACACATGCTAATCATAGAAACTAATGGTGGTAAAAGCCTAACAACTCATTTACCCTACAATGGGCATAAAGTGGAAATAAAAGGAAAGACCTATAAAAGGGAGTCTGATAAAATTAGTAGTAAGTAAACTCCCAAACAGCACTAAGGGACTTAATAACTAAAGAGCAGAACTGACTGGGAATGACTGAGAATTCCCTTTCCTCCCATCCTTGCATTAGAATAGTAAGAAAAATTTAAATAATCAAAGACCATACTACCTAGTTTATAAGCATATCAGAAGCATTTAAATATGATAAAATGTCATTATACTGAATATTTTAAAGCAGTTAAGGCATTATTTGGAGCTCAGAATTTCTTTCTTACATGGATATTTCTTTTTTTTGTTTGTTTTTGTTTTTGAGACTAGGTCTTGCTTTTTTTGCCCGTGGAACCGCAGGCTCACATTGCCCAGGATACCAGACTCAAGCAATCCCCAGCCTCAGCTTCCCAGGTAGTTGGGATTACAGGCACGTGCCACTAGGCCCAGCTCTATTTTTTTTGGAACTAGGTCTTGCTATGTGTCCCCGGCGGTACTTGAACCGCGATCCCTGGTTCTGGCTGCAGCTTCCTAGGCTGCCGCTTACAGGCATGCGCCACCATGCCCAGCCTACATGAATATTTCTAACAAGATAGGGCCCAAGTGGAGATGTCCTGGTATAGTTTTAATTAGGTTTTCTTTAAAAGCACTAGGTCCTTGACTAACAAGCAGGAGACTAATATTTGGGTTTAATAGTTCAACTGAAGTCACTGGAGAGCGCCTTCACAAATCACAGTTCGCATGATGAATACACAGTAGGACACTTTTTGTCAAATCGAATGTCTTTTTCAGTTGCGGTGTGGACTCTGAATTTCTAAGACTGGACGTAGGTGAATAAGCCTTCACTCAGGTTAGTAAAGACAGCAAGAAACAGAAATCCCACGTGGTCTAAGAGGAAAGGGAGGATGCCACCAAGGGGATGGAGTTCTAGGGAGCACTCCTCCGTTACAAACACAGGAAACAACAGCAGGAGGAGAATGCAGCCCAGGGAATAGAAAGGAGAACCTGAGAGAAAGCTGAAAGTTGAGCTCACATTAGGAGGAAAGTGGAAGGCAGGAGCAGAAATTAGGTACCAGGAGCAGGAAGCAGAAGCTGGAAGAGACAAACAGGAACCTTCAGTGAATACACAGCATTCGTGCGCCCTAGCACGCTTTACTGCAGCAGCTGAGCTACAGGCTCAGATCCAAGAATAAATCTGAACTTTATAATCTATTTTTTCAAGCAACTCTGCCAATCATGGAAAAATTAGCCTCACTCACATCACCTTGAGGCTGAAACATCCCAGCCCAAGAGAGAAAACTTTTAAGAGCCTTCGCCCACACAAGGAGGGTCTCATTAACAATTCTTTAGTGTCTTACTACCTCCCACACCTGACCCACAACTGTTCAACCTTGAATGGAGCCTTCACCCACACAAGTGAAAAGGTATTCCTCCTCCTCCTTAGATCAAATTAGCATACAGCTAGTTAAAGCATCTGACTAACCACAAGCTTCCAACTAGCCGGAGCTACCAGATTCCCATTATTCCTTTTTAAATATAACCTTTTCAATGTTACTTAAGATTTTATGTGGTAGCTGCCCGAGGGCCCTTATAGTTTCACAAGACAAGACGATCCCATCATGATCATATGCCAAGTCAGTGTGGCTACGTCTGTGCCTCCCTCTTTCCCTTTATTTCCTCTATTCTGGGCACTCGGCCACTTTTCTGTAATTGCCCCCGTCTATTCAGACAACAGGAAATATAGTCAGTGCCCAAAAATCTCTACCATAATGGTGGGTCTGGCGTGCATCCTGCCTGTGCCTTCATGGCATAGCTAGGCTTGGCTCAGTCAAAATTAAAATGTTAGATGTTTTTTAATTTTTATATTTTTTCAGTTAGTAAAGTCCATCCTCTATTTTTCATCTCTCCCTCACCATTTTTCACACATAGAAACTAAATCACCACCATGTCAGGTGCTTTGTTTGCACAGTCAGTAGAAAAATTAAAATGAAAACTCAGAATGCCCAACTCACAAGGTAATAGTGTTTTCTAAGTTGCCTGGAAATGTTGAATTTCTGTAACTCAAGGAAAGCCTTTGGGGGGAGAGAGCAGATGCTAACCCAAATGAAAACAGTCTCACTATAGCACTGCACTGTGAATAAACCATGGTCTCATTTTGTTTCAAAATCAAACATGTAGATAATATCTTTGGGATTGTCCTGAATGAATGAGGCACTATGTAAATAACTGATATTCACAAACACTGTCCTATCTTTCCCTATGAGGTTTCCTATACGTCCTCTTTAATAGCACCTACTTAAAGCTATTTTTCCAATAAATCTGCATTGCTTCAGTTACATTCTTTCATGTTCCTGTCTTATGTGAATGAAGGTTCTAGTTGGTGATGGGGGCAGCAGCTGGCAACGAGTGACACTAACAAAATTTTAGTCATAATGAAATCAAAAGAAAATTCTGTGTTGATGTCAGGCCTCTATTCCTCAGGAAGAACACCACAGTATTTTTCATTTCCTCATTCCAATTTGTGCAAAGTACTTAGATAGTTAAACTGAAGTTATTCACTACAGTAAATGGCTGGGTTGACTCTCTATGGCCTTAACTCTTCCCCTCATTTCCTGTGAGTTTTTTTGTTTTGTTTTGTTTTTATTTTAATTTTAATTTTTTATTTTATTTTATTTTTGAGACTAGGTCTTGTGGAAGTACAGGCTCCCGTTGCCCGTGGTACCACAGACTCAAGCAATCCCCAGCCTCAGCTTCCAGGTAGCTGGGATTACAGGTGCTCGCCACCACACCCAGCTATTTTTTGGGACTAGGTCTCGCTATGTTGTCCCAAGGGGGACTCGAACTATGATCCCTAGCCCCAGCTGCTTCATAGGCTGAAGCTTATAGGCACGAGCCACTGTGCCTGGTTCTGTGAGTTTTTTTGAAAGTATTAAAGGACAGTCACATCTTAAGTAGATGGCATTAAATTGTAGAGAAAAGGTTAATGTTCTGGGAAAGCAGCAATAATATACACATGGTGAGAAAAGATTCTTGATGCCCATCTAGGATAATTCTGATAGCTGTGTATAAAAGCAGAAAAAAACCCTGCCCATAGAGGGAGAGGTGACAGGCCACAGAGGAGGCATCAGAGGCCATGTCCTCTCATACAGTCCACCATGTTTCCTTTGCACATTCATCAGTCAACAAAGGAAGGGCCAACCAAGGAGCCTCGTACTAGGTAGTACTGGACAGTTGGGGCACGCTGGTGTTCCTGGGGCCTATCACATCTCCTGGCCTTTTCTTCTCTTATGCTTCCCTCTGGAAACACTCAAGGGCTAATTTCTTTCAAATTAGAGAACATAAAGCTGAAAGACCTTGGGTTTCCTGAGTAGAAAGGTTGTGATCCTTCTCACAGGATCATGGAACTTTGTTCCCAAAACAACACCCTTTTGAGAAGGAAGCTGCTACTTAAAGCTGCAATCTTCATTAGGCCCAAGTCTCATCAGCTGAACCATCTAGTCATAAAACAGACAAGTACTAAAGAATAGTTTTTCAGGGTGCATGGGACCCAAAAATCTATTCTTAGTGAATACATTTATTTTAGCTGTATGTAGTGTTCAAAAATGGAGACTCAACTTCTTCTGCATGGGCTATAGCTGTGAGACCAGTAAGTCAGCAAGTCTTCCTATAAACACTAAGTAAAATAACTATATTCTTGCCTGAAGAATATAAAGAGTAACTTTGAGGAAGAGACAATAAACAACCCTTAAATGAAAGCAGCGATGTGATTGGGTCCCACCCAGGCTCTGGACACGTTCATTTGAGCTTTGAATGGTAAGCAAACATAGGTGGCAGGGCAGGGCCAGTTTATTCCAGTCTTCAAACAATGTTTGAAACCTGAAGTGTATGTCTGGGGAAAGGAGGCCTATCTGTACTGAACTGCTATGTAACCAGGTCATAGGAGCAGAGCCCAAGGGAGCTTGATGTCCATCTCCTTCCCCTACAATTCCAGGAAGGCCAGAGTCTAGGGCACTCCTTTTCCATTGCTCATTAGCTCAAACCTACAGTTTTTAAATCGGGAGGGACCTCCAAGGTCCAATCTAATAGCCAGAGATCTGGTCTTTGAGGGAGGGAAACAAGACTGGGTGGAGAATTCAATATACTCAAGAACAGAGTTTAGTTCTTAGGTTAGTCATTCATGGAATTTCCCTAGTCTCTCAGGCATAAAGAGTATACACTGTCAAGTCAGATTTGCAGCTTTTTTTGATCCACAACCCTAGGACTCACATCTGGGCAAAGTTGCTGGTGGTAAGAAAACTAACACCATCGCATTGGCTACTTTGTTGGATTTCAGATACTGGTGAAAGTGCTGTAGTAACACAGGCCTGTTTTAGGCCAGAAGTGAGGGTCATTTAAAGTACACGTGTAGATTCAATCACTGTAACTCAGTTCTCGTGCTTTACTTGCCTTTTTCTTGCTACTTTCTTCACAATTTGCTCCTTTTCAATAAATCTTACTTTCCTCATAAATGTCTGCTTCCTTTAGAATTTCATGTCTGCATTCTTTATCCCTTCTTCCCCCTTTTTAATCCACCCTCTTCTGGATTTTCCTCTTCCCTCTTGTTTCTAATCCTCATCTGTGTCCTTTTGATTTTGTGGGGTACCAAAATTTTCAACAAGGACCCAATCAAGCATGTATCTGGGAGTTATAAACAGGGCAAATGTATGCATGAGGTTGTAGCAGGACAGCCTTATACAACCTTATACAACTGATTCTACCCGTGAGTTTCTCCCAAATGTTAAAACTTTATTGTTTTTTGGGTTGTTTCTTTTTAAAAAAAGTTTCTTACATCATTGTAGTCCCCATAATCCTACCACATTATCACCCCTGACCTGTCACCATATTCCCTTGTGTTCTTCCCTCCCTTTTATTGCCCCCCCCCAAATATTAACATTTTGAAACAAAACCAGCTACGTCAGAGAGTAGAAAGGAGAAAGACACTAAAGAAGTGTATATTTGGGTATTAATCTAAACAGATAAATTAATACATTAGAAAAGCATTCAGTGAAAACAAGTCAGTGTTAATTATAAGCCTAAAGGAAATGTTCGATTTTGTTTTTACCTTTGTCTATTTTTACTGAAATATATATTTGTTCATATACACAATATATGTCACCGCAATGAACACATTCCTTCTTTAAAAATGCTGACATCAATTCTATTTGGTCAAGTTCTCTTGACCAAGGGACCATTGTCTTTAAGCTGATATTGCACATCCCCATCTTATGGGCTGCTTTGAGTATACACACTTCTTATATTTCCCATTCGTGGGCTCTTTCCCATTCACAGATTTAAGAACTTGGACTTTATTTTTTCAAAATACCTAAATTTAAGTTCATTTTATTAAACTTCAGGTTTTCTTGAAACTTTTGAGTTTTCTAGATTTCAAACTGAGGTATCAGTGTGCCTCCCCCTTGGTTATCCAAAACCTGAGCATAACAAGATTTCCAAGGAAAATGACTGGCTGTAGCGAGCCCTTATTTGGCATTTTTACCCCAAGAAAGCAAAAACAGGTTATAGTGAAAATAATGATATAAGGTTCAATAAGTCCTACTCCTAAAGGCTCACAGAGAAATCACCATCATACCTTCACGGCTTTGACAGGAGAACTTTCAGAAAGGCTGGAGGCTCTGGCATCTGGATTTGGTGGTTTGGGATGGGCAGGCTGTTGGACCTCACTTTTAACCTGGAAGTTACCTGCTTACGTGACAAGAGGAAAAGACAGCCTATTGTATCTCTCAGAAAGTTTTAGAAAATATTCCCCTCCAAAGGAAAATTTAGGTACTATGCCTTTCACCACCAAGGAAAACACCACTTTACTACTGAAGAATATTCTAGTACTAAAAACCATGCTCTAAGGTTCTCTTACACACTGGGTTCTTGGGTAGGAGTCTTTCTCACCCTTTTCCACACACAGTAGGAACCTAGCCTTACTATATAAAAAGCCTGCTCAGGAGCATCTGTCATTTTTAAAGGATATTTATAGACCTTGATGACTTTTTGGTAGCTGGCACTCCTAATAACTCCTGGGTGACTCAACTGAAATTGGGGGAATGTGATGGGAGACATTTCATGTGTGTGTAAATTTTTTATCCATCCTACAGCAGGTGTGGAGATTATGGGAAAATGCGACAAGAAGCTTCTTTACAATCACCAACATGTCTTCTGTGTGAATTAACTTCCTATCAATATATTTATTGTGTAGAAAAATCAGAGAGGCACAGGAAAGTCATTTATATAGCTACTAAAGAGCCATAAAAGAATCCTTTAAACTCTTGAGTTAAGGCAACGAAATAATAAAAAGGTTTGTTTTTCTAAAACATGTTTTGCAGGTCTAGTAAAAATTCAGAAAAATTTCTAGTCCAAACAAAATGATTCCAAAAGGAATATTCCTAGATTCAAGTAGTAAGAGCCTTTCTGAGTTTTAAAGGTAGGGTAGGGTGTATTAGCAATGTTTTCCTCATGCTTCTACTTTAGTTGAAGAATTTTCAGTGCCTAGTAAACTAATTGTGGAGAAACCAGAAATATATATATATATATATATATATATATAAATTTTGAAAAATAATACATTGAAAAATCAGAATTAAAAGTGACTATGGTAAGGTGGATGGAAACCCAAGCTTTCGTCTTTGGGAGAAGAGAAGTTCAAAAACAGGAAGAAAGGGTGAACAAATTTAGCACTAAGAGAGAAATCTCTAGACTCTGGCTAGAGAGTGAATGACAATACAAACTAAAATAAGTAGGGATCAGGGAGTTTTAAAAAGATTATTCAAATACCATTTCTTTATCTTTGTAAATGAATAAAATCCGTGTGGGTCAAACTTTTATTAATAAAATTCAAAATTAGTTTTCACAGCTTTAACCCTACAAGTTTGGTACAAAAAGATGGCATGACTTCAATGAGATGCACCAAAATAATTCACTTGGCCCCAGGTCAATAATATTTAATAGAATTTAACTTCTTCCTAAGTCATGAAATACATGAGGGCATTGAACTATCAACTTTAAAACCAAGTAGAAGATTTGATCAGTTAGATAACTGGATTTAATATGTTAACTTTTTCAACACCAACATTATGGAAACACCTCCCTAGTCAAATATGAGATGGAGAAAAAGAACCTCACCCTCTAGATCTGAGAACAAATGCTTACAAGAGTCATCTTCAGCAGGGGTGGAACGGACTGGCAGGCTATTCTCAGTTGCAGAAACCTAGAGGGAAAAAAAAAAAAAGAGATTAAGAATCACATTAAAAATAAAAGAGCAAACTACTGCTAAAGCCATAAAAACCTGCTGACTCCAGTCAGTCACTGGCTGCCTGGGGGAAGTTAAGGCCCCAGAACAGCTGAGCATTTAAACAAGAGGCAGCAAAATGCCTTTTATGAGGATATTAACATGCCTCTCAATTACAAAGTAACTGAAGAAACAGACTGCACTCAACTGCCAAAAGTGTGCATCATCTCCTTTTATAAAAGAACTTCTAAATAATAATCTTCCTAATTGAAAAAAAAAAGAAGAATAAAACAAAACCTCTATCAGGGAGAGCAAATATGCTCACTATAAAACCATAACTCACTTCAAGGCAAGATAAAGTTTTTACATACAGGAACTATTCTTAGTTATTTATTTTTCTAATTCTTTATTTCCCAACCAAATACATTCTGAACAGCTTGCCAGTACAAAAGGCCTTTTGATAGCTATAAAACAGATTTACCTATAACCAGTTTCTGGCACGGTTTTCAACTCCAGCTGCAAGATGGCAGATATTGTGCATAGGTAACTCTTCCCCAGAAGCAATCACATGTAAATGAAGTACTTTTCACCAGTTCACTCTCTCCTTTCTAACTGCCCCTACATCCTTCTGGTCTTCTCTTCACACTCAAAGTCATGAAGGATCTATGAAACTAGTCTTTCCATGAGATGTCAAGGTTTTATGGCAATGCTGAGAGTTTATATCAGGATGTCTAAGGTACAGAATAAATTTACAATGGAGATTAAGTTGTTGGCTGACTGCACTTGTATTTCAGTGTGGTCATTGCCTCTGACAATTCTCTTTTCAGCACAGGAAACCTATCATGGCATTAAAAAAAATCCCAGTAAAACAATAGCATTTATTGAGTGTTTACTAAGTGCCAGGTATGGGCACACATTATTTCATTTACTGATATCAAACAACTTTCTAAAAAGCTGTGCACATGGTCACTAAAAGCTCTGCAATTCTTGCTAATTAGTAGGTACATCCATGACAGGATGGACCCACCCCAGCCAGAACACTGGCTTATGTTTGCCCTTATCTGGCATTTTATCCCAGGAAAGCAAAAACAGGTTATAATGAACATAGCCTGTTTCTCTCACCTTCAACTTGGTCACCTTGAGCCTGCAGGGTAAACTTTATGCCAATCATGACATCATAGCACATGCCCAACCAGATGACTTTACTGCAGGAACAGCCAGGAGACAGCATGTGAGGTTTTGCTCAAACATTTCATTACAGGGAAGCACAATTTCAATCATAAGAGGGAAAAGGGAAGAGTATGACAAAATATTTCCTTTTAGGCAAGTTTACCCTCGCATTAATGTCCTTTTCTAACATTCTGAAGTACAAGTGGTTCTTAGGGGCTGATTAAACAAAAGCTAGGTCAATAGCCAAAAGGACAGCTGAGGCTCTGCAAATTTTTGATGAATTTGAAGACAGTTTATGAACCTGAAGTTTCTGCCTAAACACTACATTGTCTTTATCTCCCCCCCCCACTACTCCACAACTTGTGATTCAGTTGCATTGATGTCCTTTAGGTTGTAATTCAAATGTTCTTTTCCTCCAGTTCAGAATGCTAGTTTCAAATCATTATGAAGACAATCAGGATGGAAACATAAAATTAGATACAAGGACAATGCAAGTATTATTATCTGGATGATCATTTCTCAAACTTCAGGTGGGGCAGGGGTACTTCAATGCTGAAAAATGTTTTTCCCTGGAGAAGTTACAGTGTATATATTTACCTAGTCTGAGTCCAAACTCAGTTAAGATGACCACTTAAAAATGTGAAATCTCCCACTTAAAACAATGTGAACACTGGTGGTTGAATGAGTTATTTACTTGATAAATGATATGTGACCCATGACACATGCCCATTGTTGCAAGGGTCTATGTAATTTATTTAATGATTTTGATTATGAAACACATTTTGGCAATATTTTTTCTTATTATTAAACATTTGTAATTTTTTAACGGGGGTTTAATTTTTCTAATTATTTTTCCTGCTTTATTTTGTGATTCAGATTTTTAGTTAGCAATTTGAGACCTTTTTTCTACATATGCCTACCTTGGTTCAAACATACACGCTATATATGTTAGTATATAGTATATTTCCTGAGTTCCTGCTGGTGTTCTGGCAATACAACAAGATTTTTACAATCTGTTAAGGGTCATATAAATGTGAGAACTACATTTTTATATATATATGAGACTACTCTTAATTTATTTTAATTATTTCCTCACCTTTCGGAAGAATGGCATTAAGGTATCAATGTGTGTAAAAGAGTAATGGCTTTTATCCTAAGATAATCACTGTAATATATTTGAGAAGTTCTTCCTCCTCTACTAATGTTACATTCAGTTGTCATACTGACTAAACAACCAAGGAGACTAGGTAATGAGTTGGCAAAGGAATTGATAAACTTACCCAACATAAATATTGCTACTTACCCCAACTAAGACACTTACCTACCAATAAATGCATAAAACTCAAATCTGATTTGTTAAAAATCTTCCTGTGGCTCTCCACTTATTGGAGGACTACATTCAAATTCTTAAGGGTGGCATACAAAGTTTGCAGGATCTGTCCTGGTTTTCTCTCTCCATCAGTGAGAGAACCATCACATTTCAGCCCCGAGCCACATATGAAGTCCTGATATATAGTCCAGGTTTGTGTAGCCTATGCCATAGAGGCTCAGGAAAGCACACCCTGACACTGGCACAAGGACAAAATTACAGTGCTCAGAATGTGCGTCTACCACTAAGCAATACATGACCTGAGTGTATTCAGGGTGGCCCCAGTTAAGCCATCTTGATTTGGATCTCTGGTTTCTGAATCTCTATTGTGTCCTTTTTTTTTTTTTTTTTTTTTTACTTAACCTTATTCATTTGGCCTATTTCCATACATGCTCCAAGACATGGCTCAGACATTACCTTCTTGAGAAAGTCAGGTCAAGTGTCCTTAACCTGAGCTTCCATGGCCCAGCATAGTCATCTCCCAGGAGGTTGTCACACTCTAATTAAGATAGTCTGCTATTCATGTCTCCTTTAATCTATTAACTTCCTTACAGAGTAGTTTTTGTTTTGTTTGTTTGTTTCTTGGATGGAGCAATTCTTTATTTTCAGATACTTTTACAAAGCAGTTTTCAGTAAATAAACTTTCTAGTGAAGGAAAGAGAACATGAAAATCAACCTCCAGTCCTGTAGCTGCTCTGCTCAGGGCCAGGATCCTCCTTGCCCAGGGGTGGAGTGGAGGTGTGTCTTTCTCTCCTTGATTAGCTTTTCCTGCTGTCTCCTTATGGCTCTCAGATGGTGCATCATTTCCTGCCCAAGCAGACATTCTGCAATTCTATTTTGCACTCTTTCTCTGCTCAAATGCCATCAATTCCATGTGCACATTCTATCCATTCTTTTTCAAAAGCATGGCATCAAACTGGGATCTTGTGAGGCTGCTTAGTGCACTTTGGATTGTCATCAAACTTTGGACTGTTGTCCTGGGGCTTAAGTTAAGGCACTGCCTTTCATGCTAATCAAAAAAGACCTGGCGTCTACTTCCTACCATGTCCTTGTCTTCTTGATGGACACTCTACTTCACCATCTAGGGCAGTTTATTTTCAAGCTTAGCGTTTTCTGTGGTAAGCACAGTGCCTAGCTTTCAAAATACTTTCAGTGAATGGGTGAATTTTTCTTGCATAAAGTGTGTTAAATCAAGAATATACTAATAACTTGAAAACAGGATCTCTAATTAAAACAAATTTTAAAAAGCTACTAGCTCTGAGTACCTCCTGAACAAAGCAATTTTCTGATGACAGTTCATTATTGGTCAGCTGTAAAATGCAGAGGTCTCCAACCAATACTCTGTGACCTATAAAAATAACACTGTCCTGGTGTCTGTTACCAAATTCCCAGGCACTCTACTGCCTAGAGTTAGAGTTGCTTCTAATTTAGGCATTTAATTTAGAACACACACTTCCTTGGCAGCTGGACATCAGACTTTTCAACCCACCTTTTCTCCATCCTGATGGGAGATGCAGACCTCAGGGCCTGGGGGCACATTCTCCTTTTGCTCCAGTTTATGAGTTTTGATTTCACCACCATTGGCTCTCAACTCATTCTACAAAATAAAAATAACCTGTGAACTAAAAAAGACATCTCACTATTCTGTTCTCTTCATACCACAGCTATTGAGTCAACTTGGAAGGTTAAAATAAGTCTTTTAAGAGACCTCCAGTCAAATCAATCCCCTAACTCTCACAAGCAAAATCTACTGACTTGTGAAATGACAAAAGTGGCTTTGTGGACACATACCTCAGAGTTAAACATTTGTACTCATGACTAACTGGATGCTTATTAGAATATAGACACATCAGCACACGCGCACACACACACATATAAGCACACACACGCAGTCTTGTGATTCATTCTGTGGCAGCAGAGCTTGTGGGAATGCAAAGCTTGTGAGTTTTATCAGAAAAGACCATTCTGGAGCAGGGGGAAGGAGATGCCAAAGTGCGAATAATTAAGAAAATATACTGACCATATATACATAAATGCCCGGCCTGGAAAGAAAGACAGGGATGATGTATACATATAAAAAGTGAAATTAGGTAGATCTTACAATCATATTTTACAGAGAAGAAATTTCAGAGAATATAAATTTACTATTATGAGGGAAAAATCAATTTCAATTATTTCCTATATAACTATGAAAAGAACATATGCTACACATATGCTATTCATGATACCATGAAACAAACCTTTTTTGTGAACCCTTCAAAAACTTGCTTTTCACATAAAATGTATACATTGTACTAACGACATATTTTATTCTATTTCTTATCACAGAACCCTGACATTGAAAAAAAGATATCAATACTGTCATAAGTTATATTCATAAACACATTTATCTTTGTGAAGAATACTTGGGCAAAATATTTAAATGACTTTGTGGGGAAGAATGGGTAAACACCGTAAAGGGTGTCAATTATATGGAGGTGGAAGGAAACTTTTTTTTTTTTGAGACTAGGTCTCGCTATTTTTGCCTGTGGAACGACAGGCTCATGTTGCCTGGGGTACCACAGACTCAAGCAATCCCCAGCCTCAGCTTCCCAGGTAGCTGGGATTACAGGCGCGCACCACCACACCCAGCTATTTTTTTGGGACTAGGTCTCACTATGTGCCCCCGGTGGGAGTTGAACCGTGATCCCTGGCCCCGGTCCAGGCTTCCTAGGCTGCTGCCAACAGGCATGTGCCACCATGCCCGGCCAGGAAACTAAACTTTTGATTGGGATCATAATGCAGCATATGCAGGTGTTGAATGGTAATGTAGTACTCCTGAAATCTATAAAATACTATAAACCAATGTTAATTCAATAGATTTTTTCAAAATAAAAGTAAAATGATGAGACTGTTATTTATACACTCTGAAAAATGTTTGAACAACTCATAGTTTCTGCAAAAAAATAAAACCCAATAAAATCAATTAGCTTTATGTACTAGATCCAAAATCACAGATGAATATGAACATTTCCTACTTTTAGTTTCCTAGTAATTCAGTATCTTTTTATTTTCTGTAATTTTTTAGGTATAGGAAGGAAACCATCAATTTATTTATGGCAACAGAACCAAGGAAGGGAATGAGTTACTTAATTACAGGATTCCAGATTGAGCTCTGGAATTGTACCTGGTGGTACACAGTTGTGGGGGTGCATCTCTGAGGTGCAGCCCCCAAGTAGCAAAGCAGAGTACAATACAGACCAACAATTCATCCCTGACCCATCTCAAAGTCCAACCTTCAGAATCACTGCCCAAGAGAGTGCCTTGTTACAACCATCCTCTTGGTAAAGAGCTAAGAAACTCACTTACTTTTTACAAGGATTCTTAAGAATTTTCAACTCTTAAAATTTACTGCGCAATAGAACTGCAATGCGGAAACTCTACCAGGAGTTTGAAGAAAAAAGTCACTGAACGGGTTTTTCCACTTA
Source organism: Uropsilus gracilis (assembly GCA_004024945.1). NCBI lineage: Eukaryota > Metazoa > Chordata > Mammalia > Eulipotyphla > Talpidae > Uropsilus > Uropsilus gracilis. The sequence continues at coordinate 19,240 of PVHY01023943.1, forward strand.
GAGTCACCAGGCTGGAATGTTATACCAGGAATGCATTGAGAAGCAGCAAAATCCTGTAACTAGAGGGAATGAAACTACACAGATGACCTATTTGCTGCATCTCCTGACTTGCCTTCTAGAAGTCTAACTTTGTTCACTTTTCACGCTTACAGTGAATAATGACCCTGTGACACTCCACATTGCTATATAGACGTACATATCAACTCTTCTTAAAACTTCAGTGACAATTCAAGATGAAATTATTTATCACCCAAAAACTTAGTCCACCCAGAAATACTTCAATTTGTGGCAAACGCATACTTTAATATTGTGGGGGGGGAAAGCTCTACTCTGGGATAAGTGTTACGATTTCTAAAGACCAGTTTTAGAGTGTCCAGAGACACAGGGACTTCAATATTGTTTTTTCAATTTTTTTTAAAAACTGGGACATCAGCCGGCACGGTGGCTCGTGCCTGTAAGCTTCAGCCTATGAAGCGGCAGGGGCTAGGGATCGTGGTTTGAGTCCCGGCTGGGGCCCGTAGTGAGACCTAGTTCCAAAAAATAGCTGGGCATGGTGGTGCACGCCTGTCATCCCAGCTACCTGGGAAGCTGAGGCTGGGGATTGCTTGAGTCTGTGGTACCCTGGGCAATGAGAGCCTGCAGTTCCACAGGCAAAAATGGCCAGACCTAGTCTAAAAAAAAAAAGAAAAAATTGGGACATCATGAGATTAAGAGTGCAATTTGAACTCTCAGAATGAACAAATGGTGAAAGACATACATATTATGTATGGGTACATGTGTATATATGTGTGTGTGTTATGGATGAATAGTTGCCATTTAAAATACTTATTGTAGCCGGGCACGGTGGCTCGTGCTTGTAAGCTTCAGCCTATGAAGCGGCAGGGGCTAGGGATCGCGGTTCGAGTCCCGCCTGGGGCCCGTAGTGAGACCTAGTTCCAAAAAATAGCTGGGTGTGGTGGCGCATGCCTGTAATCCCAGCTACCTGGGAAGCTGAGGCTGGGGATTGCTTGAGTCTGTGGTACCCTGGGCA
>PVHY01023944.1:0-20315 GCA_004024945.1 Uropsilus gracilis
TAAATCTCCCACCACACGACCTGTAAGCCTTCACAATTGTCCCTGTGCTCTTCCCGTTTTGATCCTTCTGCCTCCCCCTCTCCTGCAAATGTCTCTGATATATAATTTGCCTGCTAGTTTTGTCTTTTTTTTCTGACCCTTTATTCTGTTTCCCTATATTCCTTCTAGAAATGAAACCATCTGACATTTTTCTTTTTCTTTCTGACTTTTTCACTGAGCATTCCTTTCCAGCTTCATCCATGTTGCTGTTAAATCTCAGATGTTTATCTTTTTTGATTGCTAGGTAGTACTCCATTGCATATATATACCACATCTTCATGATCCATTAATCTGTTCTGTGGCTTTTAGGTTGTTTCCATATCTCAGCTATTGCATGCTGCAATATCTCAGCTATTGCATGCTGCAATAAACATAGGGGTGCAGATTTCTTTCACATTAATATTTTTGAGTCTTCTGGATATATTCCTAGGAGTGGAATTACTGGGTTATATGGTAGCTCCAATTTTAGTAATCTAAAGGTCTCTACACAGTATTCCATAGTGGCTGGACCAGTTGCAGTACCACAGGAGTGTAAAAGTGTTCCTTTTGTTCCATATCTTCACCAGCATTTGTTGTCAGTTTTTGTTTGTTTGTTTGTTTGTTTTTATGGGCCATTCTCACCAGTGAGGGGCACATTCTTGTTGTTCTTCTCTCCTTCTACTAGCTCTAAAGGTGATTCAATGACTGAGGCGCTTGCCATCATCTTGACCATGAGGTAGCATGCTGGAGGGACAGATAAGATAGATATCTCTTTTGCTGCTAAATACAGTCAACCTAATCTTAACTAATTACCTTCTAAATCATTTTGCTGGCTTAATTATATAGCAATCACATCCTCAAAGGAATAGAGATTTTTACAGCAGATGAAGAAATGAGGATCTAAAAGTGATAGGGGAAGGTGAGACATAGGACACCTGTGACACCTAATGACAGTGAAGGTGTAGAGAAATAATGAGCATCCTCTCAGAAGTGCTGTAGGAGAAAGAGCATCTCAGGGAAAAGCCGCATCATATATTCAGTCCTATACCTTTATCCACAATGAAAGTAAAAAGAGTACCAATAGAAATTGATAAATAATAAAGCACGACCAATTCTCAACCTTCATCCTGCTTGAATTCTTAAATTGCCATAATTTAAATTTTCTGAAACTCTTTGTTGTACTAGATCATTACTTTATAGATTTTATTCTCATATCTTTGCTTCTTTCAGTTCCCTTGCAAGATGCCTTTATAATCTAGTGGTGGCCTATTTCTCTAAACTGTTTTTACTAGGATTAAAATTGTCTTTAATTATTGTTTCAGTAATCAAAATTTTCTTGAAACAGATTCATATGGACTTAACTGTATTCCTAACAAAATACATATGCTGAATCCATGATCTCTCAATGTGACGGTATTTGGAGACAATACCTTTGAAAGGTAATTAAGTTTTGATAAGGTCATTGAGTATGGTGATATTAGTGCCCATATAAGAAAAGTGAGATGGTAATAAGAAGAGATAAGATAGATAAGAAGAGAAATTAAAATGGCTAGCACCTTGATCTTGGACTTTTGAACTTTGTAAACTGTAAGAATATAAATTTCTGTTATTTAGACACTCAGTCTATAGTGTTTTGTTACAGCAGCCTGAACAAATTAATAGTCATTTACTCAATTACTACTAAATATGTAATAACGAATTATTTATTGAATGTTAAATATATGCCAGTAATACTATGTTTTATCTCTAATCCCCTCAATAGCCCCACAACTTAGAGATTAGTATATTCATTTCAGAGATAACAGGCCTGAGGCCTGAAGAATAATTATCCAAGATCCCATAACTGCTAAGCAGAAGAATCAGACAAGCCTAGGTTTCTTTACTTTAAAGCACATTATCTATTATACCCCACAGCACGTACAAATCTCTGCCTCAAGGAGTTTTAGTGTTTTAGAGAGACAATCCAGACAAATAAAAAGTTGAATAATTTAAAAGGTTAGTAACAGAACATGACAAAACACAACAAAAATAGGAAGTGATACAAAGAGTTCCTAGGAGGATGAGATGACTAAACTCAAGAGATGATGGAATGGTTTTATTTCTCATTATAAAATATAAAGAATTATATTTAAACCAAATCCTTACAAAGAAAATAACCTTGGAGTAAAGCTAAAACCATAATAGAACTTGCTTTGACATTTAAATTAGTATCTTTAAGAAGTGATCAAAAAGAATTTTCCTTCTACAAGGGATGTCTCGTGTGATTTGTTCCATGATATCTTAATCGTTAGAAGAAAATCATACTGAAGCTTAGCTTGTCTAAATTATTACAGTTAACCAGTTATTGATTAAAATGGAGCAAGAAAATAATTTAAAATTTTTTTCTGAAAGTATATGAAATTATATCTTCTATTTACATTTGAAGATTATTTGACAAGGTCTGAGAAATTTCTTCAGAAAGAAGAGCAAATAATGGTCAAATAAAATTTCAATAAAGCACAGGTTAGACAGATGTGGGACATATAGGAACCAGTCTCAAATTTGGAACAGTATAACTTCAATTACTGAAATGATAATTAGCACTTAAATACTAAGCAGCTTATTAAAAAGATAATTCTGGAGTTAAAATTATTTTTAATGCAGAATAGTTTTATAAAAGCTCAAAATCATCCTGTACATAAAATTTAGGGGGGAAAATCCAGTACTGCGCTATCAAAAAGCTAACTGAAATTCTTTGTTCTGTTGATCATTAGTAAATATGTAAGTTTAAATTATAAAAGATTTTTATAATAACTTTTATTCAGTAAAAATTACAGTTTAAGTTTATGAGTTAGAATTTGTAGCAAAATTTTTTTAAAAAAATATATGTGCAGCCAGGCATGGTGCATGCATCTGTAATCCAAGCGCTGGGAGGCAAGAAGTCAGGGATCACTTGAGTTTGCATGTTCAAGACTACTCTGGGCAACATAGCGAGACCTGGTCTCGAAAAAAGCAGCCAGGTGTGGTGGCAGGCAACTGTAATCCCCACTACCTGGGAGGCTGAGGCTGGGGATCACTTGACTCCATGGGATCAGGACTACCCCAGGCAACATATCAAGACCTAGTCTAAAAAAAAAAAAAAAAAAAAATATATATATATATATATATATATGCTTTCATTATAAATATATGCTCATTTTTGAAAATTTAGAAAATAAAAAAAGTATGAAGGGTCATAGTCATGTTTCGCTGTCTTCAAACTCTAGTATTTTCTTCTATCACAATATCTTTTTTTAATGATTATTCTAATAAATTAGATACAAAGAATTCCTTTCCTTCTTTTTTTCACTTTTAGACATATTGTATTTTCCTATGGTATAAAATCTGACTTTCAATTCTGGGAAACATTCATGTGGACTTACTTAAATATAATTTAAATAATTGATTGAATTTTGTTATAGTAACCATACTATGTCAAACATCTTTGTGAGGCCTTTTTTTTATTTACAAATAATTTCCTAGCATAGATAAGCCAAAAATTACTAGTAACAATTAGTAAATAGCAAGTTCTGAATAAAGAGATGTGGTAGAGTCAGCTTGTACATTGGTTCATGAGTGCTGACTGGTGATTTCTCAGGAATTTTCTAAGTCAGTTGTTAAATACAAACATCATTAAAAATCAAATTTTCTAGATGAAAAATTAAATATATTTTATTAAAATAGATGATAAATATTCAAAAATATCTTTTATGAATTATTTTGCTACATTTTATCACTATCTTTGTTTGAGGTTATTTATGTTGACTTTATTTATGTGGTACAGTATGGGAACATTACCACACAGTGTACACAGAAAGGCAAGCAGAGTGAGACTCTGAGAAAGACAAACCGCAACTGCTCACAGACTAGCCCTTGTTATGCTGTTAGTGCCCATAGCCACACAATGGATGTCCCATTACAAATGGTCATCTGTTGTTTGCTGATATATCAAGGTTACAGGCTGGCCTTTGTGTGGAAGGCAAAAAAATAGTCTGATTTTGCCTCATTTTCCTCACAAGTTCTTGGTACCTCAGACCATCTACTGAAGAAGTTCAGTCCACCGGAGTGATTACAAGAAGAAACGTGAAGAGGATATGGAGTCTTCACATGTCTTCCTTGCTAACAGCCAGCAAAAATTGCCAGGCATAAATAACCCTTCAGCTCCCAGTCTTAAGTTTCCAGCTTCAGATATTGTGAAACAAAGGAATCTGTGAGAATAACTGATATTTTTTAATGCCACTAAATTTTGGGGATATTTGTTGCACAGTTATATAACAGTAACAATAAATCTGCCAGACTTAAGACTTGCATTTCAACTAAAATTAAAGAGATTTTAAAGTGGCTTCCAAAATTCAATATAATGTAAATAGAACAGACAAAAAAACAGAAGAGAGGTTCATAAAACAATGTAAAGTAATTGTAAGGTATCCAATATGTTGTTATAACAACTGCAACAGTTCTTGTTTTCCTCTGCAGGGCACTAAAAAAAGACATGACTTAAAGTTTCTAACAGTGAAAAAGGATATAGGTATCACCTCTAAATATCACATGCAAATAAGAAATAAGATACTCTAAGACTAAAACTATTAAAAGCATATTTTCACCTTTCTTCAGTGAACTCTTTGGATCCTTAATGAATCATCATCAAGACTATTGTTAATATGGACCAGGGTTGGCAAATATTTTCTTCAACTTTCAAATAATAAACATTTATCTTTGAAACTATATATAGTCTTTGCAGTCTTACATTGTAGGTACTATAAAAATGCTGTGGGTTAGCCCCTGGATCAACAGACTACTATAGGGAAATGCTGAATATCACAAGTTTTAATTAAATAACTAGTTTTTCGATAATACTATAACAGCACTTAACAGCTACTTACAGCTATAGTAAATAAAAAAAACATCATTTCTGGCTCTATTATTAACTGCTAGAAGTACACTCTTTCTTGAACTGTTGTTAAGTGAAAACAGAGACACAAATATCCATAGTTTCTACTATAATGTCCATTTAAAATAGACATTTACCTACTTTGAAAAGTCTGGAGCACTATCTGAAATAAATTATCTCTCTAGGGTCTATGTGCTTCTCCAGGCATCCACACAGATATAACCATGTTTGTTTATTGAGATTCATAACAAACCAGTGTGACTGATAAAATACTAAACACTTCTAACCTTTAATGTTCATATTCATATTTTGCAAGAAAATGTTTATTTTTTTTTTTGGCAGGAAATGATGGAAACTAGTAAGAAATGCCAGACTACCTTCATATGTAAGTGAACTGGAATTCTTAGGGACCAGTTTCCCCTAGTAAATTTGTCTACACATCGCTTAATCAACCAAATTTACAGCTGTTAACAGGTTGTACCTCTGTATTCCTGAACTTATAAATAAACTTCTTAATCAGAAAAAAGAGAATTAAAGTTAAGTTGTTTTAACTGGAATTGGTACAGCCAGTACCTAACAGTAAAGTGACTGTCAGGGAAAATCATAATCTTTGTGGAAAAGCTGTCTTGCAGTTTCCTCACAGCTACAAAGATGCTACTCAGCAAAAACTTCCAAGATCACCTACAACCGAAGCTACATGATCTCATTTAAAATAAAATGCTGAAATAATGCCAGATCAAACATACGAGTTTTCAAATTGAGATTCCAAATTAGGAAAAAGCTAGTGACTTAAATTCAAATTGGAAGGCAAAAGATTTTTGAGAGCCTGTAAATTAGAAAGCCCTTAGAAACTGTAATGAGTATATAAGTGAGGAAATGAACTCATATTTATAAAAGTTTTATTGATTTTGCTGAGGAATATAAAATGAAATAAAATTTAAATAAATGAAAATAATACCTATTGGTTTATTGATAGTCTCTTTATGGACTGAGAGTAGATATGAGTTGATTACTAGTAGTTAAGGTATTAGCCATGTTTTGTTTATAGAAACAAGTAGCCATGTTGAATTACCCTCAACAGATATTTAGAAAGTAATAAGTACAATCATTAAAAAGTCACAGTCAATTTATACCCTTAACTCCTAGAAATTGTTGAAATATTTTGAGTATTATTTTAAGGCATCTAACATGTTTACTATTATGTATGACTCTCTACATTTCTTTTTTTCAAAAGATTATCTAAAGACAAAAAATATAAATTTTTATATTAAGTACAAAAAAATAGAAGAAATGAACAAAAACTTGAATTGTACAACCTCCCAAGACTGAGTAATGATGAAATAGAAAATCTAAACAAACCAATCACAGCTGAAAAAAAATGAGACAATAATCTCATTTTTAAAAAGTCTAGGACAAGAAGACTTAACTGGTTAATAAAATCAGATACTCAAAAAAAAATCTATATCCTTATTTCTTAAACTCTTCCTCCAGAAAACTGAAAAAGAGGGGATGATTTCTAACAACTTTAATGAGAGCAGCACATTGATACAAAGCCACTTATACATGAAGGAGAACATACACACACACAAATTACAAACCAATATCTCTGATGAACATAATGCAAAAATTTTCAACAAAAATGTCAACAAACAGAAGTTAATAATACATTCACTATAACCAAAATGGATTTATTCCAAGGATGCAAGGATGGTTCAATATATACAAAGCCATGAACATGATATATGAAATAGGTTTTTCATCAAAGAAGATGTACAGATTACACAGATGACCAATAGACACATGTAAAAAGTGTTTTACATCACTTACCAGTAGGGATAGGCTATTCAAAAGCACGGTGAGATTTCACAATGTGAGGTCAGATAGAATGGCTAATATATATATAAAAAAAAAAAACCTCAACAAGTAATAAGTGTTGGCAAGAATATGGGGAAAAAAGGAACAGTTGTGCACTGTTGATAGGAATGTAAATTAACACAGCCCCTTTGGAAAATAGTTAGGGGGCTCTCAAAATATTAAAAGTAGAACTACCCTACGATTCAGTTATAACTCACCTGGGTATTTACCCAAAGACTATAAAAACATTAAATTGAAAAGGTATCTGCACACCTATGTTCACTGTAGCAGTATTCACAATAGCCAAAATCTGGAAATAATCCATTCAATGATGATAGATGATGAATAAAGATTTGATATATAATCACAATGGAAAACTATTGTTATAAAAAAAAAAAGATAAAATCCTGCCATTTGTGACAATGTGAATGGACTTTGAAGGGATTATTATGCAAAGTGAAATAAGTCAAAAGGAGAAAGGCAAACACTATTCTTTCACTGATCTGGGGGTGGAAAGCAAATGAACAAACAAAACAAAAATGAACACAGACACTTAGACGTTGACAACAAATTGGTGATTATCAGAGGAAAAATAGGTAGGAATGGGGAGATAGATGCCAACTTTTTGGTAGTGATAGGGACTTACTTATTGGTGGTGGGTTGTGGTTTGATATATACAGGTGTTCAGAGGAGAAAATGTGTACCTGAAACCAACAGTACTGTAAACTAATGTCGCTTCAATTTTTTAATGATGAGTTTCAATGAATGAGTTTTTTAAAAAGGTTATTACCTATTAAAGTTTCTTCAGACTCCCTACATCAAACATAATCTCTCCTGCACCTGCTCCTCAGTAGAACAAGTCAAGATAATTACAAGGTTTAGCAGATTGCTTTTATCATGCTCTCCCTTACTATTCCAAGGAAACAATTTAGGAGACATCCAATGGCATTCAGATCAACCTCTTGCCCCCCAAACAGTCACTTCTCTAAGTCTCTCAACCTGTCATCTAAATTTGTCATTTTATCCTAAAGCAATAATATGTATGTATCCATACTGTAAAGCAATATATCCATACTGTAAAGGTGATTTGAGGAGCACTTGACTAAGACAGAAATCTGAGACTGCATACTAGCTCTGTAACTTCCTGGTTATAAACTAAACAAGTCACTGCCCTCTTATTTTTATATCTGAGGGAAAAAAGTCAACCATTGGAGGATAGTTTGAGGATTCATATGACAATTTTAAAAAATGAGAAGAGCCAGGATATGCAAATACAAAGATGATTATAGATAGACATTAGGTAAATTTTTGCAGATACAAAGATGATGGTAGGTCCATATTAAGTAAACTGATCAAACTAAATGCTCAGAGCCCAGTTCAGATTGACTATTCCAAGCCTGTTCATGGGTTTAGCATGCCAAGCTAATTGGGAAGGGGGGGGTGCATGAGATGTTTTCTTAATCTATATGCATGGAGTGATTTCAAAAAAGTCCTAAAGACTTTAACTTTGTATTCCTATCCAAGTCAAACAGATTGAAGTTTTCCTCTACAAAGAAAAACAGAAGTCTGACCAGCATTTAAAGCTTGATTAAACTAAAATTTCCAACAACTGTTCCCCACTCTGTTTTTTAAATCATTTGAAGTTTGGGAAACTAAGTTTTGTTTTTTTTTTTAATTCTCCTCTTCTTTGTAAATGATTTGCTAGAGGTCTCCACCTAGTCCTGTCCTATAACAATGTTAACCAATAGAACTTTCTACAGTGATGGCTATATTTCACACCTGTGGAGCCCAACATAGTAGCCATTGTCTACCTGCACAACTGGGTACTTGTAATGCAGCTACCACACCTGCAAAACTACTTTTTACTTAATTTAAAGTAATTGAAGTTTCTATGGCCAGAGGTGACTAGAACCTAACATTTTAGTAGTGCAGGTATATGTGTTCCACTGACAACACTGGCAAGTTAGAGTGTCCATGCCTCCCCAGTTAAAAATATTTTGCTGGTGCTCTTCACAGTTAGGAGCTAGTTCCCACAAGTGCCCCGGTCCAACCATGATTCATATCACTGTCCATGGTGTTCTCTCTGCTTAGAAGCTTTTTCTCCACTGTGTGCTGCCAAGCAAATTCACAGCAAAGTCAATTCAAAAATAAAAGGTTATCCTCTTCATGAGCTTCTTATAAATTCTTTCTTTTTTATTTTTTGAAGCAACACAAAAGAGTGAGAAAAAAACCTGTAGTTAAGAAACAGGCAGATTCAAGTTTAAAATCCAGAAATATATTGACAAGTCAGACTTACTAAGTCTTAGACAAATCTTAGGTCTCAATTTTCTGTTTTAAAAAATAATAAAATTACTAATTTTGCAAATTTGTTGCAGAAATTAGAAATTCTGAGTGGCATTATATTATAGCTAACATTGTATCAGTCATTGTGAAAGCGCAGTCCTTGAATTTTTTTCTCAGTAACCCTATATAGTAATATTTTTAATTTTTGCCTATTTAATAATACATTCAACAGTTTAATTTTAAAAAGGCAACAAAGAAAAAATATTAGATGAATGATAGATTAGATAATACTAATACTGTTGTGGAGAAAAAAATATAAAATGGAAGAAGATGCTATTTTATGAAGGAGACTGTCTAAAAAGGACTCTATTGAGGTGATACTTGAGACACCTAAATAAAGCATAAAGATGAGATATGTGAATATAAGTATGAAGAATGTTCACAGGAGAAGAAACAGGATTATTTGCAACTATTATATTCTAGACCCAATGCTAGATGTTAAAAATGCATAAATAAACCCCCCAAAAAATGTGAATGTTCCTCAGGATTTTATATTATTAAGACTAAATAACAGAATTATAATGTCTTGGAAGTGAAAGGTTCAATGAAGAAAAAGGAGAAATATAAGGAAATAGTGATAGAATAAAGTATCATGATTTCTACTTTATAGATAAAGATACTGAGAAGTGAAGTAACTATATAGCAGACATTTAAATCCATGGTCTGACTTCTCACTTCATTTTATTAATTCTCAATTCTATTAATTACTACATTCACACCTATACTATAGTCTCCATTGAGAACTAGGGAATGGCAAGGATTATAGTCTTTCTTTTCAATTACATATTTTTTTACTTCATTGTATACCCTGAAGTTCTTCCACCACCATGTCACCCATGAACTATCATTTGATCTCTTGTGCTCATCCCTCCCGATTTCACCCTTCTTCCCTCTCCTTTGATGTATACTTTAGTTCTGTTTTCAGTTTGTTAGTTTTAACTTTCTTTGTCTTTTGTTTTCGCTACATCCCACATATAAATGAGATCACAGTACTTAAAATATCTTTTTCTTTCTTGCTTATTTCCAGCTTCATCCATGTTGCCATGAATGACATGAGTTTGTCTTTTTTGATTGCTGAATAGCACTCCATTGTATAAATATACCATAACTTTTTGAGCTATTTATCTATTTGGGGACATTTGAGCTGTTTCCATATACTAGTGATTTTAAATAGCGCTGCAGTACATAGGAGAATAGGTTTCCACATGAATTAATGTTTTTGTACCCTTTGGGTAGATTCCCTGAAGTGGAACCACTGGATCAAACAGTAGGTCCATTTCCAGTAGTTACAGGGTCCTTTACAAAGCTTTCCATTGTGGTTGGGCCAGTTTGCATCCTTACCAGCAGTGTAAAAGTGTTCCTTTTTCTCCACATTCTCATCAGCACTGTAGTTGCCCCCATCCCCATCTTTTTTTTTGACATGGGCCATTTTATTGTGGTTTTGATTTACATTTCCCTGATTATAAGTGATAGTGAGCATTTTTTTTCATATGCCTGTTAGCCATTTGTACTTCCTCTTTGGAAAAGTAAACTCTTTAAGCTCTTCTGCCTTGTTTTTATTGAGTCATGTGAGTTCATTGTGGATCTTTGATATCATACCTTTTTTGTATGATATCAAAATTCCTTCCCATTCATTTGGGTGTCTCTTTGTTTTGATTAGAGTCTCTTTTGATGTGCAGAAGCTTTTTAGTTTGATATACTCCTGGCTGTCTATACTTTCCTTCATTTTCTCTGCTTGCATAGCTGTGTCCTAAAAGATGTTTCTGCAGTATAATTCATGAAGTGTTTTGCCTATGTTTTCTTCTATATATTTTATGATCTCAGGTCTTATGTCCAAGTCTTTCATCCATTTTGAGTTGGTTTTTATGTATGGTGTAAGGGGGTAGTCTAGATTCATTATTTTGTGTGTAACCATCCAGTTTCCCACCTCCATTTATGGAAGAGACTATCGTTCCAATGTATGTTTATTGCTCCTTTGTCATAGATTAGTTGACCATACATGTGTGGCTTTATTTCTGGGCATTCAATTCTGTTCCATTAATCTGTGTCTGTTTTTGTTCCAGTAGCATGCTTTTTTAATTATTATGACTTTGTAGTATAAATTGAAGTCTGGGAGTGCAATCCCTCCACGCTCCTTTTGGTCAGGAGGGTTTGGCTCCATACGAATTTCAGTAATATTTTTTCTATGGAACATAGAAATATTTTTCTATTTCTTTAGAGAATATCGTTGAAATCTTTATTGGAATTGCATTGAATCTGTAGAATGTTTTTGGTAAGATGGCCGTTTTGATAATGTTAACTTTTCCATCCACAAGTAGGGGATGTCTTTCCATTTCTTCATGTTTTCTTCTATTTCTTTTAACGATGTTCTATATTTTTCTTTGTATAGATCTTATACAGCTTTTGTTAAGTTTATTACCTGGTATTTAATTTTCATTGGTACAACTGAAATTGGAGTGGTTTTCTTAATTTTTTCTTCAGACTGATTTTTTGCATACAGGAAGACTACTGATTTTGTGTGTTGACTTTGTAATTGGTTACCTTACTAAACTGATTTCATTATTGCCTTCATTAGTTCTTCTGTAGATTTTTTTAGAGTTTTCTATATATATTATCATGTCATCTGCAAACAGTGATAATTTTACTTTGTTCCCTATTTGGATTCCTTGTATTTCCTTTTCTTATTGCTCTAGCTAGGACTTTCAGTATTAAAAAGCATTTCATGTATCCATATTATCAGAACAAAAGCACACCGAAAATGCAGGGTAAGAATGAATTCAGATTTCCCCCATAAATGTAATATGAAAGCTCCATTATAATAAAAGAGGCCATAACCCTAAAACCAAGGTAATCATTCTCCTCATTTAGGGAACGCCCATTAAAATTCACAAGAAGTTAACATTTAAAGGTAAAAATGACAGATTTTGTAAGGGCATTTGAAAGAGAAATAATTACTGAAATAGACCCAGTGCATATTATTGCAATACTGAACTATTAATATGGGTTAGGTAAAGGCTGAATGGGATCTATGATAAAAGAAATAACCAAGTTATTATTACACAGACATTAACAGAATTGGTTAGCAATATACATTGGGTTTTACTGACACTATTTGCTCAATGTTTTCTTCACTGTAAATCCTTCAAATTTAAAATACTTCCAGTTAAAAATGGTGGGGACATACTCCCAGACTTCAAACTATACCAAAGCTATAGTAACCAAAACAGTATGGTACAGGGACAGAAGATGACACACAGATCCATAAAATAGAATTGATATCCCAGAAATAAATCCACACTTGTATGGGGAGTTAATCTACCACAAAAGAGTCAGGTATATATACCAGGAATGTAAACAGTGTTGAGAAAATTGAATAGTCAAAAAGAATGAAACTAGATTACTATCTCACAACATATAGAAAAATTAACTAAAATCTATAAAAGACCTGAAAATGGATTAACTCAAAATGAATGTAAAGACCCGAAACTATAAAATACATAGAAGAAAACATAGGCAAAACACTCCGCAAACAGGTTACAGTGACATCTTTTTTTTTTGATTCATCATCAAGAACAAGAAAAACAAAAAGATATAAGCAATTGGGTCAAGTTAAAAAGATTCTCTTTGGCAAAGAAACTGTCACTAAGCAAAAAGATACCCTAGTGAATTGGAGAAAATATTTTTATATTACACATCTGATAGGGGACTGATACCCAAGATACAAAAAGATTTCACACAACTCAACAAAACAAAAACCCAAAACAAAAAAATGGATAGAAAAGCGAGACAAAGTCTTCTCCAAAGAAGACATACAGATAGCCAACAAGCACAAGAAAAAAATCATCATTTACCATTAGGGAAATGCAAATCAAAATCCTCATAAGATACCATCTCACAGTTGTGAGAATGACCCATATTAACAAGAACAGAAACAACAAATGTTGATGAAGATGTGCAGAAAAAGGAATCTTCCTATAGTGTAGAAATGCAGATTGGTTCAGCCTCCATGGAAACAGTCTGGAGGTCTCAAAATACTAAAAGCAGATCCATTATATGATCCAGCAATTCCATTCCTAATTTGAAGAATCAAAAACAGTAATTTGAAGGGATATACAGACTTAAGTTCACTGCAGTTCTTTCATAATAGCCAAACTAGGGAAACAACCTAAGTACCCAAAGTTAGATGAGTGCATTAGAAAGATGTGGTATATAAACACTAAAGAAGACAGACAGACAGACAGACAGACAGACAGACAGACAGACAGACAGACAGACAGCTAGATAGATAGATAGATAGATAGATAGATAGATAGATAGATAGATAGATAGATAGATAGATAGATAGATAGATAGATAGATAGATAGATAGATAGATAGATAGATAGATAGATAGATAGATAGATAGATAGATAGATAGATAGATAGATAGATAGATAACCATTTGACTATTTGACTTTTGGCCAACATTAATGGACTGGAAGGGATTACGCTAAGCAAAATAAATCAGGAGACAAATAATGAATGGTGTCACTGACATATGGAATATAGAGAAAAATCAAAGGATAAGATAAAAACAAATCAATAATGACCCTAGAAATCTAACTGTAGAGCTGAGGCTATCATAAGGGGAGGGACTGAAGGGAGACAAAGTGGGATGGTAGCACAACTTACTATGGTGGAGGACTATGGATAATTTCATGGTAGATTTGGTATAGTAACATATACTTGAAGGATGTGACTCCATACCTCTAAATCATATACAATGTTGTAAACTAATGTTATCTCAAAAATATAATAAATAAAATACCTAAAATTCCAAAGCTCCTTCTTGCTATTTAGCAAACTAGTTCATAACTCTCAGCACTTCAACTTATAAACCAGGGGGAAGACAATGCAACTATCACATGGGGAAAAAAAAAAAACTATTACTATGGCAAAATATGTTTAATCTGTTATAAAAACATCTTAAAATTTTATATATTTTTCCTAATTTAAAAGTAATACATACTTATTCTTTAAAATCTGGCATGAATTCTGTAACACAAATTTTTCTGGTTGATTGAAAATGAGAAGCTACCAATTTCATTTTATATGTTCTAGAAAGGTACAATACTAGAAAGAAAAATCCATGACATTCCTAAACAAAACACTAACGAATCTAGCAATATACTGTTTTTAAATACCCAACTATAGTATGTATGGAGATATAAGAATATTTTAACACAAGAAAATTTATAAACATATTCACATTAACAAAATGAAAAGGAAAATGCATGTGATTTATCTTGATAGATCTGTGAGCATGCAAGTGAATAGTACCCCAGGACCCCAAAGTGTTAAGGGGATGCATGCTCTAAGGGGTTGGCTATCTGCATGCACAAAATCAAAGGAAGCATACTCTACTCAGAAAGATTTTTGATGTATTTGGTATGCATAAAGAAGAAAGAATTTCAAATAACTGTTAATTTCCCAAGTTACCAGTCCCCTTATGGGCAAATGTCCAGGCAAATGGGTCAAGCCCAAAAGTTTGCCACAAGTCTAAAATACCTTCAGGTGGAAAATGACAAGGAACTGGGCAGGATCCAGAGAGCTGAGACAGAAGAGATTCAAAATACAAAATATAGCACATAATCAAACATGAAGTGAAGGTAACAATTGCCATTGTCTCTGTCAAGCAGCCTTCCCCTGCCCATGTATCTTTTATCCCAAGTCTCTTCCAAGTATCTCTACATGTCTTCTCCAAGAACTTTCAACATGTATCTCCTCCCAGCAGTACCAGAGTACAAAATAGAATTGAAAAAGCAAGAGTGTCTGAGCATGCACGCATTCAGTTGTAAGTAAAGCATGAATACTTAACTCCACCCCTACTTCAGTGGCGCCCCGCCCCCCCTCCCCACAAGACATCAGGTTGATGATGTGTTGAGAGGTAGTTCTCAGAGCCTGAGATGACTTCAGTATGGAAATGGGGAAGTCTGTAAAACTTCAGGGGATGGAATGTTCCTCTGATATATGTAGAAAAAAGACTTATGAATATGTAAATATGAAAGTGTAATAACGAATATGTAAAATTTCTTAGTCACTAAAAAATATCCACCAATACAGCATTGACCTGAAAAGTTGAAGGTCATTAAAAGGGCAGAGTGTATTTAGTTAAGAACAGAGAATTGTAATTCAGAGAACAAAGACTTGGGTAGAAAACCGAGACACAAAAGACGGACAAGTCAAAGGTATGTTTTAAAAAGTAAAAGAATGAGTAAAGAATTTAAAAAGTAAAAGAATGGTCTGCTAAAGGAGTCACAAAGTAAAAAGAGATACAAATCAATTTTTATCAGTCCTTCCAAACAGGATATTCTTGTTCTTGCTGTTTTCTAGGATGTTGGCAATTTGGCCCAGTCCTAGGGTCTACCCATTTTATACAGACAGCTAAGTAGGTTTTCTGAAATGGCAGCCAGAGCTCTATTTTTCAATGGCTCTATTTATGTCAACTTCCAAACTAACAGCAAAAGAAACCTTCCACCTAACATGAAAAATGATAAGCTAAATGAAGTAGAGACTGTTTAAATCAGGAACAAAACAAGTTTCCATTATCACCACCTCTATTCAAGAATAAAGAAGTGTGAGATTTGAGAAGGAAAAAATATTGCTATTACTTATGAGTCTCTCCCTGAAAAATCCAAGAAATTTTAAAACTAAGCAAATAAACCAAGCACGCTGGATTCAAAAGGTATACATAAATATTAAAAAAAAAAAAGTGTAGTAGTAACTCCCAAAACTATTAAAAACCCATAAGTAAACCCAAAAGATGTACACGATCTAGAAATGAAATTATATTAAAAATGGACTAACTAGATAAACTATTTTCACTAATGAAAAAATTCAGTATCATAAATATGTAAATCCTCAACTTGATTTATGAATTCAGTGTAATTCTATACTAACAAAAGAAAAAAATGTTTATGAAAATACATCACAGAGGAGAGGAACAGATTTCTAATAGGTCTAAGAGACAGAGAAAAGCAAAGAATTTTTGTTCTTGTTTTTGTTTTTGTTTCAGATTTCAACACAGGGTGTATCAAAGATAATACATGATTATTGTCTGTCCCATGTCTGGCGTTCCTTATCATTTTCAGGAATAATAACTCTTATCTCTATGAGTTTTACTTTTTCTTACCATACCCCAGAACTTCAAAAACAAATGCAAACAATATTAGAAAATATGTCCAAAGAGGGGATAAAAGTTACCTACTTGAAAATGATACAAAGTCAATCCAGAAATTTATCTGATTTGTAATAGTGAGGAAAATAACAATTTTTTTAAAAAGCTTCATTAGGAAAAATTTTAAACCTCAATGAAACAAAGTGCTTAAGTTTAGAATCTCCAACCAAAAGCAATATAAAGGTACATTATTTTTACATTTTAACTAAGCATTGATGAGTATTCTTACTAAATGTGAATATAGATAGGCATACCAACCAAGAAAGCCCTTTTCACATTCACATTATCAGTCACTGAAAAAACCTAGGGAATTGGTTTTTATAGGGTAGAAAAAATGGAAGTAACCCAAAGAAACAGATAACAGAGAAAAACAATTCAGCAAATTCTTGGAAACTTGGGTACATGTTCTAGAGTTTAATATTAACAAAATGATCAGCTTAGAATATCAACTTAAGTAGTTTTGAATAGTGGTTAGGAAAATATCAGCCCACAGGAATTTTCCACAGGCCTTCCCAAATTTATTAGTCATGGTAGTAACTAGGAATGGCCTAAGGAAATATACTTCTACTATGGGTTAGATTTTCTGTTTGTTCCCCCCTCCCCTTTATTTTTACTTTACTACTGCTAAAAAAATAAATAAATAAATCTAAACTGTTTTCCTAAAAACTCTGACCCACGCTAACCCTCATAAGTAAACTTGGAGGTTTCTCCATATTTTATACCTTTGAGTTCTTGATCCTTAAGTTCCTTAAAAGTAGAAAACCCTTGGAATCTATGTAACATATATCAAAGTCCTACTCAACCTCCAAGGCATAAATACAAGCCATTCCTTCCCTGAAGAATTCTACAATATAATTAACAGTTTCTTCTTCCTACATTTATTCTAAGGAGAAAAAAACTAACACTTAACAAGCCTCTCTTATCTGTCAAGTACTCTATAAAAGAATTTCATGCTAATCTTCTCAATAGACCTATAAAACACTTATTTTCACTCAGCAGAATGTGAAACTAAGATTATGAGAAGTAACACAGCACAATAAGTCATGGAGTTGAATGTTAAATGGAGTCTGTCGGATTTCAAAATCCACGATCTTAATATTATTTCATGCTCCCTCAATCTAGACTGTATCATAGACTGACTTAAAATTGTTCATATATGTTAATCTACTCTTATAAGTTATGAGATCTTTGGAAGCACATGTCCTCTCCTACTGAGATTTGAATCTCCTGTCCTAGCACTGTATCTGATATATAGCACACATAGCAGCCTAGTAGTGCCAGAAATAATTGAAGAAATACAGTTGTTTTCATATAATTAGCTCTCATATGACTTCATGATCATACAAAGTACATCTCCAGCCTCCAGCCATGACTGAGTGATGGATGCAAAGCTGTTCACATATTATGAACAATATTAAAACATGACAAAATGTGCAAAATAATTCTTGTCACATTGTGGACAAAAGTCAGTGTTGGACTGTGATTCCTAAGCTAAGAGAAATGAGCAAGGTCCCAAATCATCCCTTCTACTTAATAGAAGCACTTTCTGGGTTGCAACAGAGGGTATATTAAACCAAGCCAGGTACAGATGTAGTTGTCTTACTGAGCTGGGTTAACAGAGTTTTAAGAAGAGAAAGGGGGCATGACCCGCAAGACAGAGCACGAAGAGGAAGGATGAGAAAAGAGCCCAGGAAGCTGCACAGGGGTCCTGGTAAAAAGCTCATTGCACATGCACACACTAAATGTCAGAAGATCAAGACTTTCCCCCAATTACTTAATTTCTTCAAAAGTAATTGACTGCTTAAAGCAAAGGAAAAAAATCACCTGCTATTAAGCTTTTGTTTGGCATGGCTGTGTGGCATACATATTCCAGAGTTTGAGGAAACAATAATGAATGAGGAATAATATTTACCATGCAAGAAGTCTTTCAGGGAAGCAGATCAATAATTGGAATAACACAATGGAGGAGATTTTGTGAAAAAGCATGCACTGTTTTTTTCTCATGGGGACAAGGAAGCCAGTGGTCAATTCTACCTGGAGGTGAGAATACAAAGTCTTTGCCCTAAGACCTTTAATCAGGGTTAAGATTTGAAAAAAATATAGGTTTGGGATGAGTTAATGTGGTCAATGAGAGTAGGAAAACATGCATCACAGAAAGATAAGGGACATGTGGTAGTGGGAGAGTGAGTAAGTAAGTAATGCTGAAAGAGAAAACAGAAAAGCGAACAGAGATGAAACTACAGAAACAGGGAGCACCAATCATATCATGAAAAGGAATGTGTATATCATAGACAACAGGGAGTACCTGCTGAGTTTTTAATAGCAGAATAACAAATTTCTTTGTGCTTTTGAATTTTCATTTGATAACCAAAACAGTAGGGTAAGAATAGGGTATCTGGAAAAGGCTGGGAAGAAAACTGGAGACAGGGAGACCAGAGGATAAAGCACAACTCAGGAAATGATTAAATCTTTTTTTTTCTTTTTTTTTTTTTGAGACTAGGTCTCGCTATTTCTTGGAGTCCTTGGAACTGCAGGCTCCATTGCCCAGGGTACCACAGACTCAAGCAATCCCCAGTCTCAGCTTCCCAGGTAGCTAGGATTACAGGCACGCACCACCACACCCAGCTATTTTTTGGAACTAGGTCTCGCTATGTTGCCCCGAGTGGGACTCGAACCACGATCCCTAGCCCCAGCCACTTCACAAGCTGAAGCTTACAGGCATGAGCCACCGTGCCCAGTTTAGGAAACGACTAAAACTTAAATGAAGGCAATGATGAGCGATGCCTCCATGAACCATTCCCTTCCCCTGTCTTCTAGGACGTAGCAACTGACCCTCTTTTCTCACAGTCTATTGCTTTTTGTACTCTTTTCCTGATTCCTTTCCTTCCCCTACCTTGCCCATCAAGATTCTTTTTTTAGTGTTGTTCCAGAGGCTCAGTACTTGTCTTTATCTACTCCTTCTTTTAAAGATTTCATGTAGTCTTTGGTTTTAAATGCCACATATTTGCATGTGACTCCCCAATTTATTGCCACTGGAGTTCTGAACTCCAGAAGCCCTGTGGTGTGGCTAGTCTGACTGAGCAGACATACTCAAAGCCTCCATTAAGATCTCAAATAGAGAATAACCTAAGGGAGCAGGAGCCACCTCAGGGCTGCCTGCAAGCCTGGGGCCCTGGCCGTCTGAGCTCCCTTGCCAGAGGGGAGCAAAGGTGGTCAAGGTTCCTGGGGAAACCTCCTGAGCCGAGTGAGCCCTGGAAGGGGGATGGGGTGGGGGTTACGATGGTCCCACTGCTGTACAGGGCAGCCATCTGCAGCCCAGATCGTTGGAGCCATGTTGCCCTCTGCTCCTAGCCCAAGGGGAGCATGGAAGGGTGCAGGCCCAGCCATCCAGGCCCGCCCCTGCCCAGGGAGGTACCAGCGAGTGGGCAAGTGGGGAGGGGGGAGAGGAAGGGGAGAGAGAGAGAGGAGCCCATTCCATTTCACTCTCCAGCTAAACTTCAGAGGATCAAGAACACATGCACATGAAGTACAATTCAGAAATCCCTTTCTGGAATCATCTGCAGAAGGCAAAATATTGAAGGAAAACAAACAGATGGGACCACATCAAACTAAAAAGCTTCTGTACAGCAAAAGAGACAAAAGGAAAAACTAAAAGAAGCCCAACCAAATGGGAAAAAAATTTTGCCCTCCACAAGAGTGATAAGGGATTAATAACACAGATCCACAAGGAACTCACACAACTAAACAAAAACAAAACAAGATAGCCAATCAAAAAGTGGGGAGAAGAACTAAAAAGACACTTCTCCAAAGAGGAAATACAAATGGCCAACAGGCACATGAAAAATTGCTCAATGGCACTAGCAATCAGAGAAATGCAAATCAAAACCACAATGAGATACCACTTTACACCAGTAAGAATGGCCCACATCAAAAAAACAGGCAACAACAAGTGCTGGCATGGATGTGGAGAGAAAG
>PVHY01023945.1:0-20275 GCA_004024945.1 Uropsilus gracilis
TCTTGCTAGACCTGAGACCTCAGTCTCGGGTCTCGACCCGCGGACTCAAGCGATTCCTAGTCTCAGCCACGCTCTATAGCTGTGCTTAAAGGTACGCACCACCTTGCCCAGCTAATTTTGTGAATTCTTAATCTGTTTTTCACAGCAGAATTTGATATCACTTTCAATTCAGATATATTGATTTTGTTTTTGTGTTTGAACAGAGACAAAAGAACCCAAGGATAATAAGGAGATAACAAATCCTGATGATTTGGAACTTGAGTTGGAGAACCTAGAAATTAATGATGATGGTTTAGAATTAGAGGGTGGAGATGAAGCTGAAGATCTTACAAAGAAACTTCTTGATGAACAAGGTAAAACAGTATTTTGTCAAAAACTCCACAATTTTTCTCATTTATTCTCCTCTTGTTTCTAGACCGTCATTTGCTTCTGGTTTGATTTAGAACACGAAAACATTGTTCCTGTACTTGTGACTGCAAACTTTAGTGATTGTTGAGGTTCTGAATATCTTGCTATTTCTTACTTTCCTCTAATTGCTAGTGTTGTTCTAAATAGTAATCTTTACAACCTTAGCATATATGTATTTGAAACTTGTTCTGAAGTGGATGATAGATATAAAAGTACAACCAGTACATCAATTTGTTTATAATTGTGCCTGCCTTTTTATTTGAGTAATTTTTTTTAAAGCTGCTTCTTTTGGATTCTTTATTAAAATAACACCTCTGTTAGTATTGATTGTTTCTGTTGCCTCATGGTTTTTTGAAGGGAGAGTAATCGTGCTCTATTATATGAAGGGTGGGTGAAGGGAGGACATGACTAGAGGATTCTCTCCCACTATCTGGACAAGTGACATGGAAGTCTAGGTCAATGTCATGCTTACTTTGGCCAAGAGGAATGGTGGTGTGTTGTTCTTGGCAGCCCCATTCTGCATCAGAGACCCATGAAACAGAGCTTCTTCAGAGACTAGTGATGAGAGTGTTGTTAATAGAAGACACAGGAAAGGGAGGCTCAACAGATGAAAGTGAAAGATTTACTATAAAGCTACATTCAATTTATGATGAAGATTTTGTGTCTAAGGCAAGGGTTTTTCTCTAATGTCAAACTTATGGGGACAGTGGTTACCATAATAGTTGCCAGGTCCTTGAGGAGGGGAAAGGAATGAATAGGTAGAGCATAGAGGATTTTTAGATTAGTGAAACCATTCTTACATAGTTATATTCTGTCTGTATAGTAAAAATTCTGTGTATGTAAAAGTTCTTAATGCTGGGCATGGTGGCGCATGCCTATAAGCAACAGCTTATGGAGTTGCAGCTGGATCTGGGGATCGTGGTTCGAGTCCTGCCTGGGACAACACAGTGAGACCTAGTCCCAAAAAATAGCTCGGCGTGGTGGTATGTGCCTGTAATCCCAGCTTCCTGGGAAGCTGAGACTGAGGATTGCTTGAGTCCATGGTACCACAGGCAACGTGAGCCTGTGGTTCCATGGGCAAAAATAGTGAGACCTAGTCCCTCCCCAAAAAAAAAAATCTGCAATAATATTGGTGGTTATATGTTATTTGTCTGTGTGTGTGATCTGAAACAATAGTAGTGGTAATATGTTGTCCATTTGTCCAAACTCATAGACTATATGATATCCGAGGTAGCAAAAAAGTTTGTCTTCTTATAGTTCATGTCTGGAAGGCATGATTTTGGGACTGTGATTTTTGGGTACCCAGTTCAGCAATATCTAAGGTGAATATTATGAAGAAGAAAAGTGTTCGTTATTATCTACCTCTAAATAACTTATAGTTAGGTATTTTTATTCTTATTTTACTTTTAGTATTTTTTTAATCTTTTTAAAACTATCTTATATTAGAACAAGAGGATGAAGAAGCCAGCACTGGATCTCATCTCAAGCTTATTGTGGATGCTTTCCTGCAGCAGTTGCCTAACTGTGTCAACCGAGATCTGATAGACAAGGTATGATTCTGTGTAATTTAAGAAGCACATAGACCTTGTAAGAGTGCTCTAATTAGGAGTGTCCATGCTTTTTGTATCATTTTATTCATAGAATGAATTATTTCTTCAAATTGCATCTTATATATGCAAATCCAACATAAACATGGAGCCAATTTCTAAATACTGTTTTAAGTAGAACTAGCTCAAGAATCCTGTTTGCTTGATGCAGTTCTCTTTCAAATAGGTTTGGAAAATACTGTTTAAGACCAGAAGTTATTATGGTCTCTGCAGTTTCACTGTCATCTGAAGAATTTCTAAGGGATCTTTGATCAAAACACCTTTCTTACTAAATAGTGTTTCTTTTCCCTCATATTGTTTTTGACATTCGCAAAAGCAGTAACTGGTAGCCCTGCAGGTAATTTTGGCACTGATCAAGGCAAAATGGCAGAAGACTAATAGTGCATTTTTACTGCTCTGGACTAATGAAAATAAATACCACTTTCACTGAAGAATCTTTTTTTTTTTTTTTTTGAGACTAGGTCTTGCTATTTTTGCCTGTGGAACTGCAGGCTCACATTGCCCGGAGTACCACAGACTCAAGCAGTTTCCAGCCTCAGCTTCCCAGGTAGCTGGGATTATAGGTGCGCGCCACCATGCCCGGCTATATTTCTTTGGAACTAGGTCTCGCTGCGTGCCCCTGGCGGGATTTGAACCGCAATCCCTGACCCGGGCCACAGCTTCCTAGGCTGCCATTTGCAGGCATGTGCCACCATGCCCAGCCTTACTTAAAATTCTTCTCGATGAATCAGTAAAAATATGTGATTTTATCACATTTCAACGTTAGAATATACTTCCTCAATGAATTGAATTTCTTTTTAATATGACCAAATGGAAAGGATATGTGTATTACCATCTCAAGAAAAATTTTTTGAGTGATTGAGTTGCAAGTTGAAACTTTTTTCTTCATAGACCATTTTAACTTGAAGGAACTGACAGGAAAACTCTGTTTTTTAAAACTTAAGCATTTAGCAAACATATCTAACATGAACAGAGTGAGTCTATCACTTAAAGGAAAACAAAAGTTTATTGCTTGTGAATAAATTTGAATCTTCACCAAAAATTAGAATTTTAGTAAGCTTACATATGCTGTAAGCCTGACAACTTCTGCTTTTCTGAAAAGCTTTATTGATAAGCTCTTTTTGATAATAGTGGTAGTGATATGAAATAATGTAGTTTTTAAATATTAGCTTGTGTTTAGATGATGTGTCTTTCAGAGAATCATTGTTTTAATGACCTGTACCCATTATTAACAAAATCTAATTTTTTTTTTGAGACTATGTCTCATTATTTGCCCATGGAACCGCAGGCTCATTTTGCCTGGCGTACCACACTCAAGCAATTCCCAGCCTCGGCTTCCCAGGTAGCTGGGATTACAGGTGCACGCCACCACGCCCAACTATTTTTTGGGACTAGGTTTTGCTGTGTTGCCCTGATCTGGACTGGAACTGCAATCCCTAGCCCCAGCCGCTTCATAGGCTGAAGCTTACAGGCACGAGCCACTATGCTTGGCTATTACAAAATCTTAATTGGATATTAAAGGTCCGTTGCAAGATAGACAAATGGATTTTAATTTGCTGGAATGTGGAAAGCTTATTGATATGGTTTCAGATCCACATTGCAGCTAACCCTTACTACCACTTGTAGCGGCCGGGCATGGTGACTCATACCTGTATGTGGCAGCCTAGGAAGCTACCACCGGGCCCAGGGATCGCGGTTGGAGTCCCACCGGGGGCACGTAGTGAGACCTAGTCCCCAAAAAATAGCTGGGCGTGGTGGTGCACACCTGTAATCCCAGCTACTTGGGAAGCTGAGACTGGGGATTGCTTGAGTCTGTGGTACCCTGGGCAACGTGAGCTTGTGGTTCCACAGGCAAAAATAGCAAGACCTAGTCTCAAAAAAACCCGCAAAACTACCACTTGTCAAGTTTTGGTATAATACCAAAGATTATCTACAATTACTGAAAATCATATTTCTAGGTAAATATACATAAAACTGGATTTTGAAATACACTTCATCTAAGACATTTCCTCATGTCTGATTTCATAATTATATTGAGATTCTGGGTCTCTTTTAAATGAGTACCACTCTTGTCACTGTTTTTCATTTTGAAAAATTTAATTGTTTCCAGAAGATATTTATAGTTAGTAGATTTATTGGTAATTTAAAATGAGATAATTTTTTTTTTTAAAGCTGGGCGTGGTGACGCGTGCCTATAAGCGACAGCTTACAAGAGTAGATGACGGGGCCTGGGGGTCACGGTTCAAGTCCGGCCCGGGGCAACACAGTGAGACCTAGTCGCAAAAAATAGCTGGGTGTGGTGGCACCTGGGAATCCTAGGTACCCGGGAAGCTGAGGCTGGGGATTGCTTGAATCCATGGTACCACGGGCAATGTGAACCTGCGGTTCCACAGGCAAAATAGCGAGACCTAGACACATACACGCACACACAAATAAGATACTATTTTTGAAGTTTCTACTATGGTAAATGTGCCAGCAAGTGTGATCCATGTAAAATTCTTTTGAGACTGATTTTTTTAGTGTAAATAAAAAGTTTGAAAATGATAGCTTTAGGCCATCAAAGCTACCCAAAATGTAGTCCTTTATCTTTCCTTTTCTAACTCCATAAGTCCCTTGGGGTCCTCCACAGAGAGTGGTATAAGTTAGGTTACTTTTCAACTTTCAGCTAAATTTGTCCTTTATCAAACAATTTAGAGGTATGTAGTAACTAATTATGTGATGAAAATAAAATTCTTAATTCAAAATTAGCATATTTATTGGAATAATTTGTATAGCTTTTTATAGCTCCATGTATGACTTTCAAAAACTTAATAGTTCCAGCTTATATTTCCATTTTTTAAGAGATAATCTCTTTTCTTTCTTCTGAAGAATACAGCTGAAACCTTCTTTTATGATTGTCTATGTTTCTAAGTTTGGGTTATGACTGTATTATGTCCCTGCTAAATTTTCATTATTCATTGGTTATAAACAAGAGAAATCTTTTTTTAACACCATTTAAAATGTGTATATATAGATCAATCTATCTATCTATATATAAATATAAACTCCGGAAGTTTTCCCACTCATATAGTCTTCGTTATGCTATATATTTGTTGAGGCTTCACTATGGGGACAAGGCATTAACTTGCTATATAAACTAATGTGTGGAAAACTTGAACATTGTAAATTTTTTCTCCTCTAATTGACTTCATTATTATGCTAGAATTAGTTATTGCTTTCTCTAATTTTATAGTTTATTTAAATAGATTATGGAAAGTCTTTTAATGAATAATGTTCTAAAATAGTTGTTGAAGTACATTTTATTTTTATATTCCCTAATTTATGTTGAAGCCTGGACACTATTAGGCATTTTAAAATGTCTCAAAAATACTGGTTTGATAGGGACTGTTTGTGTTTGTGTTTGTGTATGCGTGGATGTTCTCTATTGTTTAATCAGTTTTCTGAATACATGACCTTTAGGATTTTTGTCATCAGAACTAGGATTTTTCAGTGTTTTCCTGCGAGTGTGTTCCTTGACAAAAACTTCACTGAATTTTCAGTTTTTAATTTTGTTAGTATAATTGGCTATAATATACTTATTGTTGTAAAATTTAAACATTAATAATATTCATTATATTCCCTTTACAAGCATCAGACAAAATTAAAATTGGTTTGTTCTCTTGACTGATTTTGTTAAAAAGTTTTAGTATTGATGAATACCTTCAATGTGATTTAGTTTCCTGGGTCTAAATCTAAACCATTGGTTGAATCAAAAGTTTTAACCAAATGGGAGGTGTTTCATTGAGTCATTGTAGTGAACTTTATAGTTCAAGGAAATCTGAGGAACTTTTATTCGCATCTCAGCTTAAAATTTATCTAGAGATTAAAATTGATAAAATAATCATGTGAAAATATTTGAGTTCCTCAAATAAATGTATGATAATAATTTTTAAATTCTTTATTAAAGAGAATAGTTTTTTTTTCCATGATCTAGTATACTGAAAATATTTTTAGCATTTTAAGTATATATGTACCTGGGCCGGGCATGGTGTTGCATGCCTGTAAGCGGCAGCCTAGGAATCCACCACCAGGGCCAGGGATCAGAGTTCAAGTCCCATCAGGGGCACGTAGCAAGACCTAGTACCAAAAAAATAGCTGGTTGTGTTGGCGTGCGCCTGTAATCCCAGCTACCTGGGAAGCTGAGCTGGGGATTGCTTGAGTCTGTGGTACCCCGAGCACCGTGAGCCTGTGGTTCCACAGGCAAAAGTAGCAAGACCTAGTCTCAAAAAAAAAAAAAAAAAAAAGATACGCATATTTTGCCTGGCATGGTGGCACACATCTGTAATTCCAGTTACTGGGATGCTGAGGATCACTTGAGTCTGCAGGTTGGAGACAACCCTGGGCAACATAGCAAGACTTAGTCTCTTAAAAAAAGTATGTGCCTGTATTTAAAAATATACCATTGACTTATGTTTATATTTCCCAGGACATCCCTAGCATTTTAAAAATACTTATGTAAATGTTAGACATACTGTTGAAATGCTTAGCATATTTTTTACTTTTTTTCCCCTTCCCCTGTTTAACATATATTTTTTTAAATACTGAAAAGTGGATTGCTATATTAATATTACTATACCTATTTTATCTTGTTCCTTTGTATTACCCATATTGTCATTAATAATTTCTAGGCTCCAGATAAGTATTCTTGCTGTTTTCTAGTTCTGTCAGATAACTTTCCTGGTAGTGACATTGGTTTACTTGACTCTAATGAAGTTAAAGATATTGATTACTTTTTTATTTGATGATTTGCTAAATATCTCATGCTCAGTCTTTGAGTTACTCGAAGTTCTAGTTCCAACATCAGGTTTGCAATTAAAAGGTTTATGGAGTATACATTTTGAAATATGTAAGAAAGATTAGTGAAATATGTAAAAGATTAGTGGTCTTTTAGTTTGGCCTATTATGATATTAGAATCTTAAGCCATTTTGAAAATGCTTAGAATTGAATGAAAACTCATTGTTATATGTAGAGTTTTGCTTTCAGCAGATATATAGAGATAATTTTTTTTAAAGAATAGTTTGCCTTTTCTCCTGTAGGCAGCAATGGATTTTTGCATGAACATGAACACAAAAGCAAATAGGAAGAAGTTGGTGCGGGCTCTCTTTATAGTTCCTAGACAAAGGTAGGTGCTAAAAATAATGAGTTATTTGTTAGTGTTTTTTACTCTGCAGTAATGAGTGTACCATCAAGTTTTTTATTAATATATTTTAAAATATCCCTTGTCAGATGTTGTTATTACTGGAGCCTTTCCTAGAACTTGTTTCTGTTTCATTTGTGTTCTTCTGTTCTTTAGATCTAGTGGACATATTTCTTCTGATACTTATGTTATTTTAAGAAAAAATACTTATGACTAATAGTGATTTAATAAACATAGTAGTAACCTAATCACTAGGTGCAATTAGTTTATATTTTTGCCTCTAATGAGAAAAAATAACAAATGATATATAAATATTTTGAAGAGTTTTTATTTTGTATAAAGATCAGACTGAGTGTATCTACTTCTTAATATTGGTATTTAAATGAAAATTTAAAAATACTTGGTAATTGTGATTGTCACATCAGTGATTATGCTGCTAGTAATTCAAGAAGTATATTCATTTGAGGAATACTTTTCAAGAATTCTAATGCTCTAAATAAAACCTCTACTTCACAAAGTGTCTATTTTAAAATTGTCTTTCTCGTAGATCTAAGGAATCTTAGATCTATTTCTGCTTATTCAATAATGAATAATCAATGATTTTTTAAGCTGTTATAGTGATTACATATACTATAGCAAAGCTAGGTAAGTTCCCCAAAATAATGGTAAGATTTCTTAGTGAATCTAAAATGATGCTTTTATTTTTTTCTTTCACATTGGTTTTTATCTTCTTTTTATCTTTTATCTTCTGTCAGCTTCGTTAATATTAGCATTTGGTTTTTCATTTTAGTCAGGCAGGAGGGTGTAATGTGCTAACATGGTGATAATTAAGAATTACCTAGTTGAGAAAGTCATGTAGATAGATGTTTTTATTACACAAAACTCATATACTACATTTCATCAAGTCTAAGATACAGTTAGTCATGAGGTATACCCATATATATAATTGAAAAAAGAAAATTGTTGGCAATTACTTTCAAGGCAATGTGAAATATATTTTAATTGTATATATTTGAGAGTGGGAAAAGAATGTATACCATGAATTGATGAAAACGGAGGTACTTTTTTTCCTGAATAGCTTGAGCTGATTTTTTTTCAGGTGCTTCTTTCCTTTCCCTTATAAAATTGGATATTCCAACATTTATAACACAGACTAAGTGGAGGTTAGTGAAAAGAAAAGACTTGGTTACAGAAGAAATCCTTCCATAATATGTAATTAGTTTGCTTGTGAAATAGTATCTTGTCTCCCTGTATTTCTTTCCATTCCACTCTTCCCCACCCCTTTCCTCAAAAATTGTATACTCTTATTTGATCTTACAGCAGTTGTATTTTTCATAACTGAAATTAATTGCTTATTTGAGCAGATAACTATAAATTAAAAGTAGTTGGTATCTTCTGGAAACATAGACATGAAAGTAGTAGAAACTGACATTATGGTTTGAGTGGAGAGAGAAAGTATAGAGATATAAATACTTAAAATACAAAACGTTCAGCTACCCTCGGCAACATAGCAAGACCTGGTCTCTAAAAAAAAAAAAGCAAAACATTTGGAACAATGAGGAACAGGCCATATAATCTATATATTTATACCTAAAATGTATAAATATAATAATTGAGGATTCTTATAATCATTCTGGCTGGTCAGGAAAGGTTGAATTATGTTCTCATATTTGTTTGCTCATTCATTAAAGCTTGGCTGTATAGTATCATTAGTTCTGGGGATAGAGTGGTAACAGATTTGGCCCTTCTATTCATGCAGCATACAATTTGGAGAAGAAATATAAAGAATTCTAAGTGTATTTATCAAGCAGCAGCATACTTTCAGCATGTGTCAAGTGGAACTGACAGATTTTCTCTCAGGTGTCAGAGCAAACTGCCTTGAATAAGGGTCATTTAACCTGCATCCTGAGAAAGATAATAACTAGACTAGGGATAAGGGAAGGGAATATAGAGAGAGCATTTCTGCTAGAGGCAGCAGCAGTGTGTTCAAAGAACCACAGATAGGAAAGTGTGAAACTCTTGCAAAAACCTTTCTTGGTTTTCCTGGACATTGTTCTCTAGATTGTAAGCTGCATTCAATAACATTTAGTGCCGTTTCTTATCTAGCCTTTTGTCATAATTGTCAGTCTTAATTCTAGCTGTTCTTCCCTTTTGCAAAGTTCTGAATACCTTTTGCTGTCTCTATTTCCAAAACTCTGCTTTTTAGTTTACCTTGAAATACTTATTTTCTCATTGAAATGTTTTTAGCATATAGTCTTCTTTGAACAGCTTTCTTTATTTCCCTCATGCGGACATAGTTGCTTTTTAAGAACATTTTCAATACTGTGTCTTCATACAAAGAATTTGACAGTTCTATACCATTGTTGGCTTGCCCCCTATATTTCTGTCAAACCTTTAAGACTATTAACTTCTTTAAAAAGAGGACTTTTATCTTTTCATTTTTTTCCATTTCTAAAACCAAGCAAAAATTTTGGCAGATAATTCAGTATCGGTCATAAGAATATTTAAATTTTCATTTAAAAATTAATGGATAATGAGGTTCAAAATTTAGAAATAGGACAGTATGTGCTAAAAAGTATCCTTTTTATTCCTGTCTCCTGATCCCCATTACTGTCTTGATTATTGTGTGTCTGTCTTCCAAAGTTTCTTTTACATATAGAAGAAAATATACTGGTATATTCTTACATTTTCTGTTTTTTTCAGGGGACTATTTATCATTGTACTGAGCTTTACCGTTTTCTCTAGCAGCATATCTTGGGGAGTTCCTTATCAGTGCTTGGAAATGTTTCCCTTGTTTTTTCTTTTAAAAGTTGTAGTTTCTTTTTTGAATGTACTAAATCTAGCCATTTTGGACACTTCAACCATTTGCCATTACAGACTATGTTGTATTTGTACTTCCTGTTTTTTCTTCTCTTGATTTTATTAGCTATTGCTTTGCCCATTTCATTTCTTTCCACCAAAACAAAATGGCTCTGAATTATTTTTTTATACTTCTGTGTTTTACTCTTTTCTTACTCATTTTTTTTTTTTTTTTTTTTTTTTTTTTTTTTTTTTTTTTTTTTTTTTTTTTTTTTTTTTTTTTTTTTTGAGACTAGGTCTTGGTATTTTTGCCCATGAAACCACAGGCTCTCGTTGCCCAGAGTACCACAGACTCAAGCAATCCCCAGCCGCAGCTTCCCAGGTAGCTGGGATTACAGGCACACGCCACCATGCCTAGCTATTTTTTTGGAACTAGGTCTCGCTGCGGGCCCCAGGCGGGACTCCAACCGCGATCCCTAGCCCTGGCCGCTTCAGATGCTGAAGCTTACAGGCATGAACCACCGTGCCTGGCCAGCTTTCTTTCTTTTTTTTAATTTTAATTTTAAAATTTTCGTACAGCCAACTTCTTTTGTTTCATCTATGTTGATAACATATCTTGGTAATATATTTAACTATCCTAATTTTTACACCCTAATTTGTCACTCTAGCCACCTCATTTGTTTTTATCTTAATTCTATAGTTAAAGATATTCCATGCTCCCTGTCAGCCTTTCTCTTGTTTCTTTAGTTGTCTATTTGCCAAAATTCACATTCTAACGATTTTTTTCAAGAAGACCCTTTTTTTGGGAGGGTAGGCTGCGGGGAGGCGGGGAGTATGCCATGAGTTATTGTGTGTTCAAAGTGATGAATCTAAACTTTACTTGAAGGACGGCACCATTGGTTATTATTGGTTCCATGGGTCATATGTACCTTTTCCCTTGAGATAACTTGTAGATTTTGCCCCTGACTCATCTGGCATTTAGTATTACTGTCTAGAAATCTGGGTCAGCCTGCTCTTTTTCTTTTTCCTCTTGTATATTGACTGGGTCATTTATATGATTGCTCAAATAATTCCTTCTCTAAGATTTCCAATGATTATTCTGGGTCATTCTCCATGCCTTTTCAAATTTCATATTGAAGCCTTTAGGGATGTTTTACTGATTTTTTTTTTTTTAATCTTTAAATATGATTAGTACTTGTTTGTTCTCTTATTTTGGTATTCTTTTTAGGTACTTCATTTATTCAGGCATTGAAGGGCCTTTGTGTATTTCCTTGCCATCCGAGTATCACTACTCACTTCTTTTCAGTGATATATTTTTTCCATATTCTGCCTTTTACTTACCTTTATGAAAACACTGTTCTCCTCTGTACTCCTGTCCTCATTTCTTCTTTCAGGATTCTATTTGTATTTTTTAAAATTATGGCAAAATGTCTAGCCAAAAATGTCATGGCAGTATATGAAATTTTTCTGATGATCTTTGGTAGGTTTTGCGAATTTTTTCCTTTCCTTTTTAATGTAAAGGATAGTTCTTGTCTGTTGATGATATGTGGCCTTCCTTTACTGCTTATGATGAGTTGAATTTTCCTTGCTAGTATTTATTTATTGGTGCTGGAAGAGCTTGTTTATTGGAGTGACTGGGGCTCTGAAGAGTTTTATTATTGGGGTGAAAGGATTGGTGCTCTCAATTTCAAGCCCTGGGTTAGTCTTTAGGTATTTGGGTGTGAATTGCTGCTGCCTGACCTGACCGTGTCAGGGCCCCGCACACTTTGGCATCCAGGCCAGGGACGGTCTCCAGGCCCCACAGGGTGAAGCCACTGAAGCTAGCGGCACCCATGAAGAGGTCGAAGTTGTCCTGCTCCAGCGCCTCCAGGGCTCCCCAGTCCTCTTGCCCATGGTCCTTCTCCGAACTCCCTGAGAAGTCTGGCTTGCCCACTGGTACCTCTGCCTCTTCTGTGACCATCACGCACCCTACATCCAAGTGGTACCCCAAGGCTTCGGGGTTCAAGGCCTAGAGGAGGTGGGTGCGGGGCCTCAGGGAGGGCCTGAGACAGGCAGACCCCAGGGGGCAAGCCCAGGGGCAGCCCTCCCGCTCTCCTTGCTAGTATTTTTAGTAGTATATATTTTTTTCTTTTTTTAAAATATTTGTTACTTTTGGGCATGTTTCTCTATTCTGCATATTTGTTGTATTTCCTTATGGCTTTTGCTCAAATCTTTACCCTTCCTTTCCAGATTCCAAGTCTTTCATTGTTTGTAACGGATATTAATTTATCACTTTAAGAAGAATGTTGGTAGCATTTTTGAGTGCTGCTGTGTGTGGGTTAGCGCGCACTCTGTTAAAATTTCACTTGTGGTTGTTCTTAGAATTTATTTTGTGCTGAACCTGAAATTCAGCAGCTCTTTTAAATCTTATGCAGTACTTGAATTTACATATTTTATAACTTTATTTTCCCTGAAAATAAAGTTTGCAAACATCATCTTATATGACTTCATATAAGATGGGTTTCTTCATATAAGAAACTTCATGTAAGAAACTAGGGTTGTAAGATTTAATAGTTTCTAGGCTTGCTGTGACCTGGGAAGATAGTGTTTCCTTGAGCTCAGTCTTCACTGCTTTATACAGGAAGTGACATATTGTTCCAGGATAAGACCCAAAAAATGTAGAGAAGCATGTGGACATTGGGTTTGCATTGTGTGCCTTTACTTCAGAATTACACAGAGGGTTCTATTTTTATTCATTAAATTTCTCTAGCAAAGTTCCTCACTGAAAACAGTGAGAAAAATTTTGTCATAGTTTTCGTTTATACTGGACAATTCACTTGAAAGAACATGTTTAAGTGTTACTGATGGCTATATTTTATATTCACTTCAGTCAGTTCAATTGAATATAATTTGTATAAATAGGTTTCTAATATGTTTACTTTTCTGGTGTTTATAGTATTTTCTGTAGTCTTTTCTAAACATAATATTTAGAGAAACCTTTCTCAGTCTTTAATGTTTGTACTAGTGACTTGGAAAGCCAGGGCCCCTGATTATATATCTGTAAAATTGAGAGTTTTTGACCATGTTGATGTTGCTCATGGCTGTATATTTGTCTTGATCAGAGAAGTTTTTAATTTTGAAGATCTTTTTTTCTTAACTCCTAGGCTCTACCTTACCTGTTAGCTTTGACCTCCCCTTGAGGAAGATAGCTTAGTCCCTAGGGAGGCTATAATAGAAAGATAGTAATGATCAGTAAATCTGCCATTTTGTCTGTCTCTCATTCCTTTTCTCTCTGCCCTATATACAGACCTTTCTTCATTCTTTGAATAAAAGCGATGACTGCTGGCTTTCAGGGGGAGAGGTAAGAAAGGAACAAAGAAAGCTGCGTCTAGAATGAATAGGCTCACATGTTTTCCTGAGTAGCCAGTTAAAGATGTATTAAAGATGGCAAGTTCTTCTTTAGCACTCTAGACTTAAGGGCAAACAGACACTTTCAGAGGTATGAGAAATACCCATTTTTCAACTTCATCACCTTCTCTCTCTATTGGCTCTGTGTGTGTGTGTGTGTGTGTGTGTGTGTACGTACGTGTGTACACAATATAGCTATTATACCTAGTCTGTATAGTTTGATTTAGGAAATGTTGGCGCTGTGTGTGTGTGTTTTCTATGGTAGAGAATATAGCTTTTATACCTAGTCTGTATAGTTTGATTTAGGAAATGTTAGATCAGATAACTCCCAAGGTTCTTTAAAAACAATGCTAGCTTTATTGTGATATCATTCACATACCATACAATTGCTCTAAAGTATGTAATTCATTCTTCTAGATATGTACAGCCATCACCACAAATTTTAAAACATTTTGTCCCCCTAAAAGAAATTTTATATCTGTCAGCAATCAAATTCTCTTTTTACCACCCTGCCCCCACCACCTTTATTTTCCCTATCCTAAGAAACACTAATCTGTTTTCAGTCTGTATAGATTTGGCATTTTGGGTATTTCCTATTAATGAAATTATGCATATATTGTGGCCTTATATCTTCTTTTACTTAGCCTAACATTGTAGTATGTGCCTGTACTTCATTACTTTTTATGACCAAATAATATTTCATTCTTTGGGTATACACTATTTTGTCTGTTTATCATATATTTAGGTTATATCATCCACTTTATTAGCTAGAACAAATAACTACTAAAACAACTTGTGGACAACATTTTATGTAGACAAATGTTTTCACTTTCTTCTTTACCTGGGAGTAGAGTTGCTGTGTCATATGGTAACTCTCATGTTTAATATTTTGAGTTAACAGCCAGACTGTTTTTCATAGTATTTTACATTATCAATAGTGCCAGTGTCCTTAGTCACACTTGTTCATTTCTTTAATTATGATCATTCTTGGGAGTGTATTTTGTGATTTTGCTTTTCATTTCCCTAAAGATTTGAATATCTTTTCATGTACTTCTTGACTAGTGTATCTTTTCTAGAGAAAAGTTCAAGTCCTTTATCCCCTTTTTGTGTTGTCTTTGTAGAGTTCTGTATATATTCTTTGTTCTACATAATCCTGTCAGATATAATTTATAAATATCTCCTGTTCTCCCAACAAGTTTTAAAATGTGGTTTTTGTATTTCTCCAAGTTCTGATTTGAAGCAGTGTTATGACTTTCATTTGTGTCTTTCCTTCACTAATAAATAGTAGCTAAAGAAACCTTAAATCTGAAGTTACATGTCTCAGCCTCCTAATTTGAAGGGCTCCACAGAAATGAAACTTTGTAGAAATCCCCTTAGATATTTATATGTCACTTAATAATTGGTTTGTAATGTAACTAATGCTCACACATATAATTTAAATTTCACATAAAATGTTTACATCTGTCTTTATATGTATCTACCACTAACATAAGGAGACAACATTCCCAGTAGTTTAGAAGGCTCCCCTCACTTTAGCAGAATTTTGAGTATAAAGTCAGTCAGAGATAGGGAAAGAATTTGAAAGTCTTAGATCTTTGTTTAAAATGTACATTATTAACCTGGTATTGATTTTAGCAACTTTGAAGACATGGATTTAGCCTAGGTTCTAGCAGAAGGATATCTAGTAACATAAGCAAAATATTCTTATGAAGTGAAGTGCTTCACCTGTTTCTTGAGTAGCTATTCCTAATCTAAATTTTAAGCATTTATGCTGGAGTTTTTTTTAATGAGAGTCCAACTGGTGGCTAAATTTGGAACAACGAGGGAGTTTTTAAAGTATATAGTGTGTTAGACCACTTGATGGCACTGCTGCATTGGGAACTTCAGCATATTTCTTTTTTTTAAATGGTATCTAATTGTTTTCAAAGTAAATGATGCCTGTTTTGTTTATCACATTTTGTTTTTTGGGAATCATCTTTTGCTTTAGTGTTTCCAATGAAGAAAATCGTTTGTATTCTTTAATAATAGCTGTTTATTTACATCCATTTTTTTCTTAGGCATAGAGAAAAATTAATAGCTTCCAATACTTAAGGTCTTTAAATTTCAAAGAGGTTAAGAAAGTAGATATTTCTTTTAGAAAGCTGAGTGATTACTGAAATGAAAATTTGTGAGAAAATCCCCCATCCCTCCATCCCCCACCCCCAATTATAAAAGTATATTTGTGTTTCTGCATCCTTGTCATTACTTGGAGTTAGAGATTGGATGCCAACAGGGAGGAGACTTTGAAAGCATAAGTAGAGTTTTACTATTGTTTTGAAAAAACACATTTTACAATTTACCCTTTAACTGTAAAAGTAACTATCACTTTCTTAGGAGATTGTAAAATTTAGCATTAAAAGGAGGGATCTAAGTTTATTTTTCTAGTTGACTTTCAGAACTCAAATGAGATAAACATTGTGCAGCTCTCTTGTCTGCCTGTGAATATGCCCCTTTTTCTTTCTCCTAATAAACCTTTTTAAAGTATAAAAAAGTATAAAATATGTATAAAATATAAAAACATATCCAGCTTAAATTTAACACAGATTTGCTCTTTGTGTTGATTAAAAGTTTTATTTGGTGACTTTAATGTGATCAGTAGATCACTACCTTTTGGGACTTGATCTGTAGGAGGGTAGCAAAGATAATAAGGCATACTTACATAGGATATTACATTATTTTACAGCATAAGGGATTTTATATTCCAAAGTAACGAATGGTCACAGATCTTGAGAATTTAAAAGACACTGAGGCAGGATGACATTTAATTGTAAAAGGTATAATGGAAAAAGAAATTTTTAGGAACTTGTTAGTTTGAGAAGGATTTGGTAAATTTATTAGGGGTAAAAGATTGAGTAAATGAAATATTTAACTTCCATGTGAGCAGTTCCAAGAGAAACAAAATCTAGGATTAGTAACAACTTGGAAAGGCTTCAAAAGAGCTAAACTCTCCTAGGAAACCCTCAGACTATTTTAAAATCCCTATTGAAGCTGTGTTTAGCTGATTAATTGGTTTACTAATTTGAGTTTAAGTGGATAATGCAAACTATTTTAAAATGGATAGCTGTATACATTTCTTTGGGGACTAGAAAAAAGCCTCAAAGTAGATTGGACTAATTGAAAGATGAAAGAAATGAAGTAAAGTATAAGCAAATTACCCTGGAACAGAAAGAAAAAGGAAATGACAGTTTGATTAAAGTTTTGACATTAATTGTTATAATCTTAAACTTTATTAAGAATTACAATCAAAATGAAAATTAGTCTAAATTTTAGCTGGTTCTGAAATCCTAGTAAAGATACATTTAGAAAATACATGCCCAAAAAAGACGTGAAAAATTTTTAAGAAATGAGCAGATGATGTTAGAAATATTTAAAAGATGCTTAGTAAGTAGACCAGTGATTATGGAAGAAAATGTAGAAAGTTATCAGTTTCATATTTAACTGACTAGGCCTTTATAGCTTAGGATAGTTCTAGTGAGTTCTTTTAGTCTTCTATGGATTAGGTAATTTCTCTAATGTTTTGTTTGTTTCATCTGACCTAAAGATAGGGTTGGCCGGGCACGGTGGTGCATGCCTGTAAGCAGCAGCATAGGAAGCTGCGGCGGGGACCTGGGATCACAGTTTGAGTCCTGCCTGGGGCAACATAGTCAGACCTAATTCCAAAAAATAAGCTGGGCATGGTGGCACATGCCTGTAATCCCAGCTACCTGGGAAACTGAGGCTGGGGATTGCTTGAGTCCAAGGTACCCTGGGCAACGTGAGCCTGCGGTTTCTACAGGCAAAAATAGTGAGACCTAGTCTCAAAAAAAAAAGATAGGGTAAAGAAGTTAAAAGAATTTATTAATCTCACTTTTGAATGTAAGTATTTTAAGTAAAACACTATAAAACTTTATTAGTAACATACTAAAAATAAAAATCCAGCATAGTCAAAGAAGCTTGATCTTAGGAATAAAAAGTTCTTTAAAATAGGGAACCTATTCATATATACTATTTCGGGAAGGCAAATAAGAAATTTTGTGGTTATTTCATTAATTACTTGAGGTATTTGGTACATTAGCCTTGTTTGGTGGAATATAAACCTGATCAAATGTAGTTATTCTTATGAACAGGATGACATTTCCTTAATATGGTGAAGAATATTTAAACTCAAGGGTAACAGTATACTTAGTCATGATATATCAAACTTTCATTTATTGAATAAATATTGGTTGAGCCAGTACTATGCTTAAACACTATTTTGATTGCTGGTTAACTGTCTCCTTGGAGTGCAACATTCTAGTGGGAAAGGGTGATAAACAAGATAACATGAACATAATAAAGAAGTATATAATATGATATGATAAATTTAATTTTTAAAGAATAGTACAGGGTGAGAGAATTGGGAATGGTGCTCGTGGGGTTAACTTGTATTTTAGTAGAGTATTTAGAATGAAATGTCATTGGATCTAAGACTTGAGCTGTGTGAAAACAGTGAGCAATATGGATATTACAGGTCTATTCTCCAGCCAAGGAGACTAGTCAGTGTGGCTTTGTGGTGACAACTTAACTGCTTTGTTGAAGATGAGTTAGGGACCAGTGAGACTGGAAAGTGAGCAGGAGAGAGTTGTAGAAGATAAAGGCAGACCATATTATGAGATCACAGAAATATTGTTTGGGTAGAATTAGAACCTGAGTCTTTTAAAAAATTTTTTTTTAAATTTTATTTATGAATTCTTACATAAGTAAATAAGGTAAATGGTTACTAGCATGCCTTACCTCCTCCACCTCCCACCCCCTTGTGTTCACTCAGTCTCCACTCTCATTGTTCTTTTTTGATTTATGTTGGGTTCATTGGTCCTTTGGTCTCTTTCTGTGGCTGTGTCCATTTGTCGGATGAGGGATGTGTTCCAGGCCCCTGGCACATTGTGCTTGATAGTATGTAGGCCTTAGCTTTGTATTGGCAGCCAGTCCATGTTCATTTGGGGTCTATCGGTGTCTTCTAGTTGCTGGCTCTAGTATGATCTCCCTGCCATTCTGCTATCTCTGCACCTCATTTCTCTGACCTCTGGCCTTGGGGATCCTTTCCCCCAGCCATTATCAGTGAGGAGGTTTCTCGATGAGGGCAGGCATCCACTGATGGACCTTGCAGGTCATCTTCTCTCCGTCCATTTGCAGATTTGCTGTGGAGCCAATGCCTTGACTCTGTAGGCCTCCTCTCCCAAGGCTTGGGGAGGGAGCCATGTTTCCTTGGGTGGCAAGTTCCACCTGGGGTTTTGATTCATCAGCTTCCGGTGAAGCCATAGATGAAGGTCTGATAGGTCTTTACCACACTTGTTTCTCCATTCCAGCATCTGCTCTCTTTCTGAATGATCCTTCTTCTGAGTCCCACATGCATGTTTGTGCAGGCTCTTTTCTGGCCCCTCATCTACTGTGTGCACGTTTATGCTATTAGACCTCCTGCGAGCTAAGTGGAGTGAGGGTGAAGCAGCAAGGGTGTCATCCCCCCCCTTGCTATTCCTGGATCAAGGATGGATCCAGGGTCCCGGCCGGCCCCTGTGTCCCCCTTACCTGCCAGGTCGACTGCAGAGGGCCCAGTGGGTGCTGTATGGTTGTTGAATGGGTACAGCCGCTGGCCTAGGTTCGCCAGCAGGTGCGGGCGCCTGCCGATAGGGCAGGTGCAGATCCCACAGAACGTGGATCTTCTAATTCTCTGAGTTTTGTTTTGTTATCTCATGATCTTAGCTCTATAACTGAACTTATTTTTCACTACCCTATAATTGTGGCAGTTATGAGTAATGATACTTAGGCATAGGTTTAAAGTCTTCTATTTGTATGTGGTAAATTGATTATGAACTAAAAAAGAAAGTATTTGTTGCTCAAGTGAGTATGAAAAGTAAATGAAAGACCTAACATTTTTACTAAGGTTTATGTATTAAAAAGTAATATATTTTAATGTTTTAACTAGAGTTTGAAAATTTAGAAAGTAAATTTGTTATAAGTATGCACCCACCTGATATGCAAGAAAATTACATGTTTGTTTGCCCCAGGAATTTTTTTTGTACTGGCAGACATGTTTATGAGAGTAACTAAAGAAATAACAATCCAAATGCCCCGAAACCCATGATTGGCTGAAAAAAATGCAGTATATGTACACGATGGAATACTATGCATCAGCCAAGGAGGACAAACATGTCATTTGCAGCGATATGGATGGAGCTAGAAGGATTCATATTAGTAAAAATAAGCCAGAAAGAAAAAGAGATATGCAGAATGGTCTCACTTATATGAAGGGTACAACAAAAAAACAGACAAATAAGAAAACTCAGAAACAACCAACAGAACTGAAAGAGTGAAAGAGGAGGAGGGAGAAGAAAATGGAGGGGGGGCAGAGGCAAAAAAGAATAAGATGGTTAACAGGTGTTAAGGAAATGGGAAAACCTTGGGGTACATAGTAATGTAAAAAAAATATATATATATAAACAAAAAAAATTAATTAAGAAAAAAAACCCTAGAAATTTGACTGCAAAATGCTGTTTCCCTGAGTGGGGGTGGGAGGATGACAAATGGACTATAGTAGAGGATTACTAGTACTTTGGTAGTGAGTGTGATGGGGTAACAAATAATTGAAGAGATGTGAACCTACACTATTGTATTTATTTTTTTTTTGAGACTAGGTCTCGCTATTTTTGCCTGTGAAACCACAGGCTCATTTTACCCTGGTTACCACAGACTCAAGCAGTCCCCAGTCTCAACTTCCCAGGTAGCTGGGATTACAGGT
Source organism: Uropsilus gracilis (assembly GCA_004024945.1). Classification (NCBI taxonomy): domain Eukaryota; kingdom Metazoa; phylum Chordata; class Mammalia; order Eulipotyphla; family Talpidae; genus Uropsilus; species Uropsilus gracilis. The sequence continues at coordinate 20,172 of PVHY01023945.1, forward strand.
GTGCACCACCACGCCCAGCTATATTTTTTTGGAACTAGGTCTCATTATGTACCCCTGGCCGGACTTGAACCACGATCCCTGGCCCCAGCCCCGGCTGCAGCTTT
>PVHY01023946.1:0-20529 GCA_004024945.1 Uropsilus gracilis
TATTCTTTCAAACTTTTGTTTATGGCTGTCCAGCTTTCCCATCACCATTGAATTAGTAGACTTTTCTTGCATCATTGTGTGCTGTTGGTTCCTTTGTCTTAGGTTAACTGTCAGTAAAAGTGAAGCGTGTATTTCTGGGCTCTCAAATCTACTCCATTAGTCTGTGGGTATTTTTATTCCAAAACCATGCTAAAATATGTTTCCGTTGCTAGAGCTTTGTGGTTTTGTGGGAAATTTAGGTGATTCTTCTGTTTTTGTTGTTGATGTTGTTGTCAGCATTGTAGCTATTTGGGGCCTTTTGCAGTTTCCATTTAAATGTCTTTCAATTTAATTTCCATTGAAGAATCCCACTGAAATTTTAATATATGTGCTGCTGAAGGGGGCAATCCACTGAAATTTTGATCGGGGCTGCACTGAATCTGTCTATCCCTTTGGGTAACACTTCGATAATAGTACTTCTTACATAGTTGTCATTGTACAGATTTGCCCCCCTCCTTTGTTAAGTTTATTTCAAGTTCTTTGTGCCTTTTTGATATAATTGCATTATCAGGTGGGTGAGAAAAGGAAGCTTTCCTAACTTCAACTCAGATCCTCTGCCTGCTTCTGCCAGGCAGATTCAAAGACCAGACCTGCTGCAGGTAAAATGCCTTCACAGACCAGTCACCTTTGTTAGATAGATTGTAGCCAGCCCAGTTGCAACTTCTCAGTGCCCAGCTCCAGAGACTGCAGGAAACAAACTTAGAAACTACAGTTTCTACCTTAACACTAGCTTGCCTCAGTTTACCCACTTGCAGCTCCTGCAGCCTAAAGACTTTCAAACTTGTGGGTTCTTTTCACCATCCCCAGACTTCGCACTAAAATTCTAAGTCAGAACAAGACTCTTAGTGTGCAGACTAATTCATTACTGAACAAAGTGAATTCCCATTTACTGCATAAAGAATCATATACAAAAAACTCCAATGACTGTAACACTGTCCATAATCCTTCTCAACATTATCCAAAGTCCTTCCCCCAGATTGTCCCAAACCCTCAGTTCTTTAGTCCTGTTAACCTCACCACTTGTTCAGTCCTTCAGAGTTCAACATGTGCTCAAAGAGGGCACATCTTTCTTTGGCGTGCTTCTTTGGCATGCTCACTCCACCATGCTGTGTTCTCCTTGTCCTCCAGGGAGTAGAAAGAAACTCCATAGCACCGGAACGAACAAAGTTCATTTTCTTCTCAGGTCTGGCACTCACAGGGCCTCCCCAGAATATTTGAGTTAAACTCCCTAAGACAAACTCCACCACTGAGTTCAGATCTCGAAACTCCTCTGGTTCCTTTCACACACACACCACTAGCCTGGGCCAGACAAAGGCGGTAGGCCCCAGACTTTGGCCGCATGACCATATGTAACCAAGCTCAGGAGGTTCACATCTTCATCCTCCAAATCTCAGACCAAAATGGCTCATCTCCCAATTGGCTTTTTATACCTTTCTTCCTAAATCTTGCTGCCCAGAGAACTCCTGCGGGCAGGAGGTGCTATCAGGCAGTATGCTAATCAAAGTACTGTCCAGCTCAGTAAAATTTGCAAGTCTCTGTACATATCAAATCTGCTTATGGCACCCAGGGGTGTTCACTATCAATTGGAACTGAAATTGTTGTCTAGATTTCTTTTCTTTCCAAATCATTATAAGTAAGAACATTGCTGGTTCTTGTATGTTGACATTGTAGCCTGTCACTATCGAACTGATTTATGTTTTTAGTATTTTTTTATAAATGAGTTATATATATATGTATATTTCACATCATTGTGGTCCCCAGGGTCAATCACCATCTCCACTCCAGGCCACTAGAGCCTGTTGGATTTTGTAGTTGATGTCTTTGATACTTTTCCAGTAACACTCATCTGTTGTGCGCCTCTTATTTGTGGTCACATAGTAATCTCTACGTATCATGACTTTCCCATTTCCTTTGCTGGTAATGAATTCTGTTTCACTTTTCTGTAAAGCCTTCCTTAGGTTCACAAATTTTTACAAGTCAACTTTGACACTCATGCTCTGTCATAGCTGAATAGCTATCTTAGAGGAAAAAGAACACATTTCCTTGCTCATAGTTGGGACTTCATACTTTTTTGTACAATAGTAAATGAACGAAGGTAAAGGATGGATTTCAAAAAACATTCTCTTTTTCCTATGAGTAGAATTAATGTATATCGCTGACTTCTGGATTTCTTTAAAATAGTGGTCCTCGCTTGCATACGAAGAAAGAAAGGAATAGGGCAATTAAAATGCTGCCATCCAAGGAACCTGCAATTCCACCAAGTTTTGAGAAGGCTGACTCACCAGCTGGTGGTGTGCCTCCAGTGACTGATGACAGCAGTTCCAGTGACCTGGATCAGAATGGCGGCAGGTAAAATCGATCAATTCTTTGTTGCTAAGTTAAGAAATATTAGCAGAGATGACTTTTTCCTGGAAATTAAAAGGCACAATATTTTGTAGGCCAAACCAGAGAGTCCTCAGCAATCTCAGACAAAGTCTCTTGGAAGGGGGAAGAGGAGGACCATTGACTTTTTGGTGGACACATTTCAATCATGAGAGCCTTTTCAGCAATACTGCAAGGAATAAGTGTTAAGCGCACCTTTGGACAGGCAGAAATGCTGGAGAGGCAATGGAGAAATTGATAACATATGAAGCATGTGGAGTTGAAGGGAGTTTCATTCCTTTTCTGATAAGATGGGAGCTTTTAGGATATGTTTCTGCACCGTTGGAAACAATAATCCAGTGGACAGAGTCCTGATTGAATGTATTGTTTGCCTTTCCAGCATTAGAACCTTGTTGGTCATATGACATTATCGTTTAAGGATGATAGGATACCGATTGTCCTTAGCACTTCTCTTCATATTTACTTTTATTCTAAGAGGTTGGTTGAACACTGATTATTGTCATATAATTGAATATGCTGATGATTTTGTAAAACTTCTAGGATTCACAGGCTTTAAGTTAATATAGGATAATAAATATAAAATAATTAGGCCATACAGATTACCATTTGATTACCCCTTATCGATGCTATCAAAGATATCCTCATCATAGCTTGGGGCTTAGAAGGCATTATGAAATTTTCAGTTTCTGTTGGTTTGATAATTTTCTAGGTTTTTGGGACCAGGAGCAGGATTTTGGTTCCATAGAAAGTTAAACAATTAATCCAGGCTAAGGCAAGACAAAGCTCACAGGATCAGACAAATAATGCTGAAAGGTGAACGGTGAGATCCAGTGAATTTTTGGGACTTCCCGGAGGTCATGTTGGTTTAGAAGCCTGCGTGTGACTTAGAGGAGCGGGTCACACTCATCAGATGTATGTTACCACTCAACACCCACCTCAAAGGACGTGCGGTCCTTTACCCTAGACCAGGGCGCCTCGTCCCTGTTATTTTCCCAAACTTTCCTTCTTTCCTCCTGTCAGCTTCAGTTTGGCAGTCAGATTTCTAGCATTTATTTTGGTTTAATTTAGCCAGTTCCTTTGGTTCATGATTTTGACAAGTGAATCTTGGCGTATGTTTACTTGCTTGTGGTTGTTACCTCACCATAGTTTTAATAATTAGAAAATGACGTAGCTTAGATGAGTTGGGGGACTGTACTCTTTCATCGTGACACTAGATTTTTAATAAAACAGTCCTTTGTTGGGTTTTTTCAAAAAAGATTTCCTGGCAGGAATAGCAAAGAAGGAAAGAAAAGCAAATGTGAACTTGCAATCGGGTCTCAAAGAGGAGGGCAAAAGCCTCCAACTTACAGACCCACAGGAGGAGGAGCAAAGGCCTCCACAGGCCCCTTTCAGCCCCGCCTAGCAGCTGCCACTCAAAATGCAGTTGAACAACAAGGTTCATTAACAAGGGAGCTCAACAGGGAGAAGGAAAGGTCCTTAAAGCCACACGTGGCAGTTATCTCTACCCCAATCACCATTCTCAGACCCAGAGGAACCCAAGGCACAGTCCAATGATGGGTCCTTTGCCCCTCTGAACCTCAGAGGGAGACACTTCCGCAAAGTCCAGTCCTTTCGCCGGCGTCTTCTCTTTTCTTCTTTTCTCCCCAGTGTCGGCGCTGCTCGGCTTCTCCAGGGCTCTTCAAACTTCTTCCACGATGGCTGATGCAGAAATCAGCTTTCCAAATCGCCGGCCAGCTCTAGGGACCAGCTCTCCATATCACCTTGCTACAACGCCACACTCTCCACACTGGCCACTCTGCCAGCCACCATGGCTCCTTGTCCCCTCCAGCTCACACTTCCAGGGGGCTTCTGCCCAGCCTGGGCACTCGGGCTACTCTTTACCCGCTTGCCATTCTCTTCTCTCCTCTCCCAAAGGTTCTCTCTCTCTCTAGAAGTTCTCACTCCTCCCCCAAAGGTCTCTGTCTCCTCCTAGTCTCTGCTCTTTGCCCCCCCACCCCTTCTCGTCCAACTCCCTTTTTCCAACTGCTCCCAACTGCCACACCAAATGGGGCGGAGCAAACTGCCCCCGGCCAATGGGGGAGGAGCACCTTCAGGGGGCGTGGCTAACCGCCACCATCCAATGGGTGGAGGAGCTCCCTAAGCGGGGGAGGGGCTAACTGCCACCGCCCAATCCGGGAGGAGTACCTTGTTAACTGCCACAACCCAGTACCAACTGAGAAGGCTGGGGTGGTACGTCCAGGAGAAGGACCCCGTGGGAGCCACGGAAACTATCCCAAGGCCGGAAGGTCAGATCTGTTAACGAGGACTGTTCCTGATAAAGCAGTATCGGCAGTGATTCCTGGTACGGAAAAGGGAACGGCATAACACAGCATACTTGCCAAGGCCAGAGCAAATCAACCATCACTGTCGGACACTCCTGAGATGTGATAGATCAGGACCAGCAGTGATTTCCCTTGATTGCGGTACCTCGTGTACAGCCCTGTTTGTCCTAGAGGCTCACGTCTCATCAGATGGCTGTTACCGTGTACTCTAGCTATCACCACCAGAGCATCCAGCAGAATGGACTAGGAAAGCTCTGAAGGCTTTCCAGCCAAACTGTTTCACTCTTTGGTCCTATACCTTCTGCATTACCTACTTCTCAGCATTGTTTGGTGGTTAAAGTGCTTTAAGATGTGTGAGCGCTTATAGTCATGCACAGAGTAGTATAGGAAGCTTTCAAAAGAACGAATTCATGATCGTTTACCGAGGTCTGCTTTCATTTAAGGATTTGGGCAATATTTTCTGATGAGGATTCAGTAGCAACAAAGGTTTGTCTTTTACTGAAAATGGCCACAACAGCAACAGCAACAACAACAGCCAAGTACAGTTTTCTCTGAAATAATGCAAAGAATATTGTTTTTCCTGTTTGTTTTTGGATTGTCACCCTGATGTCATTTTATTGTTGGTTAATATTCAAGAATGTCTTTGTTTTTTAATATCACTCTTTTCACCTATTTTTAAAATCCACTTTAGGAAATTATTATGTGTAGTAATAGATTTTTGTTAGCCTTCATTACTAAATCACTCCAAAATTCTTCTCACGAGAATACATACTAGAGTTAGATATACCTTGTACATGCTGACTTACTATTTGAAAAACTAGGGACCGCTTCATGAGCAAAGAAGAGCAACGCTGGAGTGCAGTTCAACTGAAAGAGCAGCTTAAGGCCACACTCTCAACACCAGCCACAGGACTGAGTACTGTGCGGAGTGATTTGGAGCAGGTAAATAAACCGTGGTAAAAATTTCATGTTTCTAATATTAATTCCTCAGTATTACTTAGCTCAGCCCATTCACTTAATGTGCATGATTTAGGTTGAAAGCAAAGATAGCTCACCCTGCACATGAAAGATGATGTTTGTAATAAACTTAGTAACGTATTGCAAATCATGGCCTCCAATAATGTTTAGCGTATGGTTGCAAATTGAAAATGGAAGGTAAGATGAAAGTAACCATTATGTGATATCTAATTTTTGCTTTTCTATTATAAAATACAGAAATAACTTTAAACCTGAAACTACTAAAATGTTCCAGAAGGAAATTCAGTATCACCTTCCACACACAAAACAGACTGGGTTGATGGGCCCCAGTCCTCTCCCTATACCCCAACCCCCATCAGGTTAGCATAGCAGTAAAGTACCTTTCCAGGTCATACTTTGTTTATCTGATTAATTTGTTGAAAGGATCTGAGTCAGCCTGGAAGATCTGTTGCCACTTCTTGGTGCAGAAAATGCTGGGTAATGCCTCTTTGGGGGCATAGAGCATTTAAAAATGTCTAATGAGAGAAGTGGCACCAAGCACATATAAATGAGTTTATGAAGCATCAAGAGTGAGGACTCCAGCCTAGAAAGGGCCTCCAGGTAGCTCTGGGAAAGTTGCCCAGATTCTGTGCTGCTTAGTGAGACTATGTACAGTTGTTTTTCTTGGTCCAGGGCAAGCCCAAAGCGAAATGGGATAGCCTGAGTGTGCATCCTCACCTGCATACTTAGGACAGCTCAGAATAGGACCCAAGGGCAGGCACACTTGCCAAGGTTAGTAAGAGATTGATTTATAAGGGAAATGAAAAGGGTGGGGCACAGTGAGTGAGAGGTGTAGGGAGAGGTTGAATAGGTCAATAGTTCTACTGATACCACTGCTGAGCTGGGATCCTGGGTGCCTGCTGAAAGCTGGAAAACCAATTTTGTTTAGCCTACCGGCTTTGTTATCAAGCATAGATGCTTTACTCCTCCCTTCAGGGCTCCAGCATGCCCTAATAAGATGTCAAATATGTGCCCCGCTCCTGGCTGTGCAGGCGCCTCTTTCTCCTTTCCCGATAAACCTGTCCTTGAAATGGAAAAAAAAGCCACAAGTTATGGTAGAGCCCTGGCATCATGGGAGTTTAGTCTTGGGCACCCAGGAGCTTTCTGGCATGGAGGTGGGACTGGAGTCCATAAACATTATGGGTGAGTTTATTCAAGCTGTACTGTTCCCCCAACAGTTTTCTCTATCAGTGAAAATGCCAGTGTATCGTATGTGTATGTATGTATACATGTACATTGACATATATGCATACACATATCTCACCTTTTCTATATAAAGGTCAAATATGTGGGAATCGGGGTGCTGCTTTCGATAACAGTCCTTTTTGAGGGCACCAGTGTGTTGAAGAGAAGTAATGAACAGTCACCAGGTACTAGCAGATGCCTCCGTTTCTAGAAGAGACCACCAATGCGTGCAAGAGAAAACCAAAAAATATCTGAGACTTTAGTCCAAACAAAATAGCAAAGAGAATATCAGAAAATCCCAACAAGAAAGTCATACAATGGTTCTATTTGTTTACCGCCCTGTTCTCTCCACCTTGAGTCTAATGCTATCCAATAGCAGAGCAAAACACTTCTGCAAAAGCAAAACTACTGCTAATGCATTTTACCAATTTTTGCGTTAAGATCACAAGGCCGAGTCACCAAGCAGCCATTTAGCAAGGAGGTTCGCTTGAATCATTTCAGTCTTTTCCACAGGGACACAGACAATGCAGTCAGGTACCTCCAATCTAGCTCTCTGATGGAATCTAGGTATTGAGGCAAAGAGTGTTAAGATATACATTGTCTAGTTAGAGCCTTATCTTCTGCTAACTGGGAGTTTTGGCGATGCCGCAAATCTCAGAGTAGACGTTCTCTAAGTTGCTAGTTTGTTTGGAGGCAGCAGCTCCCAAAGGTTGCTTTTCCGCAAAGGGCAGTTTGTTTCTGGGTAGTGTCTTTGTGGAACTAGATTAGTTGCATCCTGACACGGCTTGCACCCATTTGCTGGGGCCAGGGAGAGGGACGGGATGCCCAAGGAATTGTTTGCTGTGAGCACAAAATGTGTTCCTCTTGTTTGGTAGCTTTGTTTTCAGCCAATCAGATAAAGTCATAATGTGCTTGTTCAAATTCACTTGCCAGAAATAAAGGCATTTACAGTGGTCTCTACCGAAAGACAATCTCTTAATAATTCCATAAGAATCCATGAGCTTTCTATAGTCTCTAAATTTTTGCTCCTAACAACAGGTGTTTCAGTTTGTGGCAGTGGTAAACAGAGGGTTGATAGATTCAAAGAGGAAGTTGAATATTATGGAACTGCAGGAAAAAGCTAATTAGGGAAATGTACTCCAGAAGTAGATCCCTTCTTTTATGCCTTCTTGTTTGGTGGTGCTTTAGAGAAAGCCTGTTGTCATTCTTAAAAATTCTTTCATGATGTCTAGTTTTCTTTCATGAACTATGTTTCAATAAAACTTTTAAACTTTGAAAATTTTGTGTTATATTGAGGAACTGATCCAAGTTATATTTTTGTTGTTGGCTACCAGCCTCTACACTATATGGCTGATAGGTCATTTAAACACAAATAGCTTGTTTTTTATCTGAGAGGTGTCATGATGTGTTGTGGGTTTTTTCTGAGTGCTAACTAAAAATCTACATTTCCCTTAGGTTTCTAGCAGTGATGAAGGTGTGAAAAACTAAAACAGGAAGGAAACACAAAAAAGAATCAGAAAAAGGAAAATCAGAAAAAGGAATATTTCGCTACCATTGAAATTATAGCAGAAATGGATCAAGACCTTGAAAAGGAAAGACTGACTCAGAGAATATTAGCAGAAACAATTTCCCAAAATAGTCAACAGATTCAGGCTCTGAAGGCTGAGATGGCAATCCTAAACTCCAAACTGGAGACTGAAAACGAAAACGGAGAAAGTTCTGAAGAAGAAATTGAGGACTACGATTCTAGACTGGCTGTCACTCTGCAAGATCGTGATCAAAGTCAGATATCCAAGAGAGACCTGGAACTTACCTTCCAAAAGTTGAGGGAGGAGTGGTTTCATTTGCAGGAACAAAGGAATTTTCAAGTGGCTATCTTAACAAGGGAGGTTTGGAATCTCTCTCAAAAAGTATCAAAAATTGAAGATAAATTCAGCAACCTACAAACTGAGCTCCAGCACATGAAAGATATGTTTAGAGAAAAGACTTCACTTGTAGAAGCCTGCCAAAGACAACTAAGCCAAATACGGTGGGAAAAGGATAACGTGCAAGAGGAAAATATGTTGCTTCGACAGTGGCTGCTAGCTAAGTGCAAAGAAAAGATGATAGTGACTAGCCACGATCAATTTCAGGAGCGCATAAAACAAAGTGAAAAGCAAAGTGAGAAGGAAGTACATAGGCTGCGAGAAGGAGAGAAGGAAGTAATCAGTGAATGCAGTCATTTAAAAGACAGAGTGTGTCAGTATGAAAGCGAGACAGCAGCAAGAGAGGTGAGTGGCCCAAAGGATAAACATTATTCAAACATCCTGAAAGAAAATTCAAAGTAATATTTGACGATGGACGTAGAATCCGGTTGAGCATTGACAGATATGTAGCATATAAATGTTTTTGCTGTATCGGCTTAAGTCAGACCTTGTCTCCAAAACAGGAAAATTAGACTTGAGAGATGTTTCCTACCGTGTGAACACATTGTGTTGCCTAGGAAATTTTTAATGATAAGCTCTAAGTTGTTCATAGGTATAGACCGATAGGAACAATTTAGTCTCCTGCTAAAATGGAATCTTTGTCACCTGGTTTTAATACCCTGATGAGGTGGAGAGATGAAATGAATATTTTAGCATGAAGAATCCTTTAAGGGGATTTCCTTGACTGTTCATTCCAGATTTCCCAGGTAACCTGATGTGTCAGGGCTGAAGCTCATAGTACTTTTCCTTCAGGAGCTTTTAATAACACGTTATCCGCTGGCAGTTTTGTTTTCGTGTCATTTGAATTTTTATTTGGAAATATTTTCTTCTCAATTCATGCATTCTTACTACCGCTAAAAGTACTAGGTGATTAGTGATAAAATGTTCCTTTATTTCAGTTCCATCCAGCACAGGATCACCGCGCAGGGGAAGGATCATGGGCTGAGATACGAGATCGCCTGCAAAAGTATGATGTGAAGCCATGCAGAAAATAACATGAGCCTTCATAAGGTTGATGAGCAGTTTAGGGCTGTTTTCTGTCCTGATATTGTCGACATCAGTCTCAAGCTGGTAAAATGGCCACGTGGCCTCGTGTGCTTCCTGAGGGCCTGAGTTTGGCCCATTGACTCTAGATGGTGCACATTCTCTACCGCACAGCTAGGAAATGGCTTTGCGGATTTTTAAGAATTTATGTTAATTGTACCTTCAAGTGTTTGTTGAGAAATGATGTGATTTTCTTGAATCTCTGTGTGAGAAAACTATTTATTCCTTTTAGGGTTCAAAGAGAAACTGCCAAAATAAGATGTATTATCCAGAAACAAGTGGGCATAGTTGAGCATCGGGAAAATCTGCAGAGCACAAGTGCGATAAGTCAACCTCCTCATTGCCAGGCGCTGAAGAGGACTTCTGTTTCTCCAGCAGTAGCGTGTGAGGCTCCGTTTCTTAGGCAGTACTTTCAGGAGGTTTGGAACCGTGTGAAATGTCTCAAAATCCAGAAATAGGTACTGTATTCCTTTTAAATTCCCAGAAATTTGAATAAATTCTTTTAAATTCCCAGAAATTTGAATGTTTGATGTATAAATCTGAATCTCTTTTGTAATCTAAACCCTTAAGTGAGATCTTGAGATTGAATTGCTTTTAATGTTGTAAATTGTTCTCTTCATCAACAATGTATACTAGCAAGCCTTTTATTTTCTGAAAATGGACTGTCTTTTTTCTTTTGGGGATTAAAAAAAAAAAAGACATGCCAGGGTAAAAATAGAAATGACTAGGTCTCGCTGTTTTTGCCTGTGGAACGGCAGGCTCACGTTGCCAAGGGTACCACAGACTCAAGTAATCGCCAGCCTCAGCTTCCCAGGTAGCTGGGATTATAGGTGCGCACCACCACGCCCAGCTATTTTTTGGGGAATAGGTCTCGCTTCTTGCCCCCAGCAGGACTTGAACTGCAATTCCTAGCTCCGGCCGTGGCTTCCTAGAGCCCTCAGTTTTTATTGCTTTCTCAGCATCATTGATAATATACATTTTGATCCGGTCTTTTGATAATGGATTATTGATGTATTTGTGCATAGCAACCTTCCATAGCAAACATCCCTGGAATAAATCCCACATGATCATGGCATATGATCTTTATAACAATGCTCTCCATATTGATTTGCACGTACTTTGTTGAGAATGTTTGCATCATCTTTCGTTAGAGAGACTGGTCTATAGTTTTCCTTTTTGGTTTTGGCTAGTCTGCTTCGGGGATTAGGGTACAAGTGTGCATAAAACGTGTTAGAAGTATTCCTTCTTTCTGTATTTATACGGAATTATTTAAATTAAATGGGTAGAAGCAGTTCTTTAAGGGTTTGATAAAACTTACTTTCTGGTCCTCGACTTTTATTTGGAGGGAGATAGTTTATTTTAGTTTCCATTTCCATAATTGTAATCAGTCTCTTCCTGGTCCATCCTTGATAAACAGTATTGCTCTTAAAATTTAACCATTTCTTCAAAGATCAGACTTTCCACAACGAAAAGAGACAAACTCTCTCAGAAAGGGTAGGGAAGCCTGAGAAATTGTTCTTCCAGGACATATTGGGAGTCTGAGGGAGATAACAGTCTCTTCTCCCTGGTGCTCCACAGGGTTCCTTGAACCACAGGAGCATGTTTCTGGAGAGAAATCTCTGGCTGTGGAGCTTTCTGGAGCATATGGCAGTCACCCAGGACTCTCTTGCAGCAGCTCCCCTGTACCTGTGAGCACTCATTTCTTTGTTGCCTGGGCTTCCAAGATGATGGACAACCCACCAACTATGTAGACTGCAATCTCATTTCTCTGGAGTTAGAGTCAAAAATCTGTGTATTTGTCCTGTTTATGAGGATGTAGTGAGGATAGAACTCTGGGTCCAGAAAGAAAACCTAAACTCTATTCCTTACCTGCCAGCTCATTGACTTTATGATCACAGGTAAACACAGTCTCTCTGAGCCTACACTGCCCCCTGTGGAAGACTGAATGCCTCTATATCATAGAAAACAGACAAGCTGAGTTGTCTGGCTAACTGGAGGCCTGGAGAATAAAGCTTCCACTTCCTTTCCCAGCAATTCTATAGTGTCCCCAGCAGAACCTTAAAGTTTTCTGGACATAGTTTGCAAATTAATTAGAAGAGAACACTTCTAATTAAAACACTTCTGTCAATTGAAACTTATAGATTATTTCCATATTATATAACTGCATCCTGTTTGGATATTATGATAAATGGAAAAGTATAGATAGAAGTGCAGATGTGCTGTCTTTATTAGCTTCTTCCACCCTCTGAAATATAATCCTTACCAGAAATGAAGTCTCTGAAAGTTAACACTTAGGAATAGAAATTTTGGGGGGAAAGATAACAGTGCATCAGTAGTTTCTTAGTTCAAGTTGTGTACAAATGTGATTTACATTTTACATTTCAGAAGCTACAGATCCTTCCAATGATGAGATCTCATTTTAGTTTTATGCTGACTAATAATATTTGAATAATTTTACATTATGTTTACTTCTGATCATCTAAATGTCTTCAAGAAAGGTTTCTTCTTTCATCTGGCATTGTGTTATTAATTTCACAAGGCTGCTCTTGCAGTGTTGTCACATTAATCATTTCATAAGTTCTGTCTGTAATAATCTTGTCAAACAAAATTGTTATGGAAACAGTCTCTGAAAATATTGGAAAGCAAGCTACAGCAAAACTTGCCTTCACATGTACAATTTATAGAAGCATTGGATCGCCATTTTATTGTAGTGTCTATTATGTTCAATGTGCTGTTTTAGACCCTGTTTTTGGGTGCTTAATGAGAGACATATTTACAAAAAGAATTCAGTAAGGTCACTGAAGATAGGGACAGTGGTAATATAGTTTAAAATAGTCCACAAAAATTCATAAATGAGCAGACAATTATAATTATTTGCATGTTTCAAAAATTGGCCTTAGTTATTACAGGATATAACGTTTCAATTTCAAAGTAACATGTTGTATTGCCTTCCTAGTTTGTATCCTAGAAGGCCATGTGTCAGAAATGAAGTCTGAAAACAATAGCCTGTATTTTTCCATTTTTGAAATAGTTTCTGAAATCTATGTATCCATAAAGATGAAGAATTAGTTATGCCTGATAATTAGTTAATGTATGGTAATACATGATGAGGCTTTAATCATGCAAAGAAGTCAAGATATATTTCAGTCATGATGCAAAGAAGAACTTGTTTGTTTTTTTTGGTTTTTGTTTCTTGGTGTTTTTTTTTTTCTGAGACTAGGTCTTGCTATTTTTGCCTGTGGCTCTCGTTGCCCGGGGTACCACGGACTCAAGCAATCCCCAGCCTCAGCTTCCCAGGTAGCTGGGATGACAGGCGCGTGCCACCACGCCCAGCTATTTTTTGGAACTAGGTCTCGCTACAGGCCCCAGGCGGGACTCGAACCGCGATCCCTAGCCCCTGCCGCTTCATAGGCTGAAGCTTACAGGCACGAGCCACCGTGCCCAGCTAGAAGAACTTGTTTGTACTTACTTTTTTTGCCAGTAGAATTTTTTTATATCCTGACAGGGTCACTTTATTCACTGTATATATTTAAGGTTCTGTCCTGAAAAACTTAATAGTGGAACATACCTTCATATTTTAGTTTGCCTCATGTGCAGATTGGAAAGATCACATTAAGGAAAAACCCATTAAAGTAAAGAAACTGAATTTTATAATGGGAAATTTTTCTAAGAATTGCAGAATAATTCATTCTGTGCAAAATCTGAATTTGAATGCTCAGTATCAGTAAGCTCAAACATCTCCCTTATGAAATTCTGTTTACTCAGTGGCCCAATATTAGTCATGCTTTTGATCAGATTATCTGAGTCGTGGCGTATTTCTAAATTTCTAAATTTAGTTAAAATAAGTGGAATATTTTATGATATTTATGTGTTTATTGTTCTACTTTAACAGTCCCCAAGTAGGTCTGCTCTCCAAAGATGATATTTAAAGGGCACATTTCATAAGCTAGATAAGACAGATTCCTCGAGCGGTATCTCTTTCACTTAATTCTTTTAACTAATATTTGACCTATTTCAGATGAAGCAGAAGTTCGAAGAAGCAGTACCAGAGAACAGGAAGAAGGTATGTGACAAAATTTAGAAGGCATTGATTTCTGGAAGAAATGGTAGTGTCATCCCTTTTCAGCTTCTACCCCCTCCCCAGGGCCTCCATTCGCACTGCTCCTTCTCTGCCCTCTATGCCTGTCTCATCTGGTGCTATTTCTCCTGACCTGTGCCACTGCCGGGGGCATCACCTCTAACAGACTTTGGCTTCAGCCTTGCCTTGCAACCCCACCACTCACAGTATTTGAAAGGCCAAAGCCCCCCAAATGCAACCCAAAACCCCACTGAGCTTCTGACATGCAGACTCCCCTAACGACCTGCAATCCAGCAACCAGAGTTCATAGAACTGTCACTTGATGTGTGACATTTAAGCCTTGAGCCATTTCCTTTGTTACCGGTTCCCCTTCTGCCTCCAGGGGAAAGTCAAACATCCTTAGCATGGGAATATAAACACCCAAATCAATTCAGTTCTTACCAAATTATTCAGCCTTATCTCTTGCTACTTAATCCTCCCTTGTGTTAGCACCTAGCCTAGCTCACTACTTAGAAAACCACAAGGATGCCTCCTTGTCACCTGCTCCTTGCAATAGTCCCTTCTCTGATCCAGTAGTGCCCTATTTATGCCTGTCACGGAACACATGGCTCTACAGACCTTCCCTCTTTGTCTTACTCAATTTATGGCATGAATTCAACGAGAAGTGGACTGTGCTGTCCCCACCTTGTCATTCTGGTGTTTGTCATAGTGTATTAGTACATGCTTGTTGAGTCAATAAGACATGAGAAAATCAGATGCTTTGATCCTTAGCCACAGGGCCATTATGTCAGTGTGTAGCTATGGGCAAATACTAAGTAGAGGTCATCTTGTATTTTGTATTGTAATGGCACATGATACCTTGTGCTGAACATTGATAAAGGTGTCAACCTTTTCTTTTTTTTAGCCAAGCTACCTTAGTATTACTAAAATGTCTTTTCGATCAGATTATAATTCTTTGTTTTTCTTTCCAGCTGCAGTTGAATGTGAATCTGAATCTTGTACAGCTTTTTTAGAAGATACCACTTTATATCAAGACCCCCTTTGGAATATATAGAATATGTAGAGTTCTTGAAGTAAAGGCATGTGATCTGATGGTAAATGATAGAATGTTATTTCCCAGGCAATTTACAGAATATATAAATGGTCTCCCATTTATTATATGACATTTGAAAACATTTTATTAAAGGAGGATTTTTTAAATACCATTGTGTCTAATGAAAAAATTTTATAGCATTTCAGCATGTTTCTTAGCATCTAACAAATATCCAAAGAGATTTTTGTGAATGAAAATCCACACTATTGAGTTTTGTCTATCCAAACTGTCCAATCACCAGTTGATGAAACAGCTTGCAAACTACCAGGTTCACTGTGATTCTCCGGCAGTGTTAATGGAGAGCATTTTAAAATGTTCAGACACCATTGTGATATCCAGCTGCTGTGACTGTTGTCAGCTTTTGGATGTGCTGCAGTTGTTACAGTGACACAACATTCACTATAAAATTTAGTATATAATTGTTAGCAGTGATTCCTAGACATTTCCTCATAAAAAAGGAATACCACACTTTTCATAACTTACAATTATTTGATTTTTGGGGGACAGTCTTAAAATGAGAAATTCCAAGTTCTAGTAGAAGGAACTTTCACTCTGCCTGAACCATTTATAATGAAGACATTACACCATCATCCCTGATGATTTTAATGTACATTTCCTTAACTCAGCTGATTTTACATAACACAGCTTTTATTATCAGCAACTTAACACTAAAAACTCTGTCATCTAATACCCTTATATGCTTTTCAAGCTTCACATGTCCATAGCATCGTTCATAGCAAAAGAGTCCTATTCAGAGTGTGGATGGCCTTTAGCTGTCATGTCTCTGCTACATCTGGGAACAGGTCTTCAATCTTTCCTGAGCTTCTTGACCTTGAATCTTTAAAGATTAAATACCAGTAAGGTAGAGTGTCCCTCAGTGTGGATTTCTTTGCATCTTATCAGATTCAGATAATATATCTTTAGGAGGAGGAGTATGACACTTTTTAATTACATCTGATCATGTGATCTATGGTTTGGGTTTGCTCCCTACCCTGATGTTAACCTTGACCAATGACCCTCGTGTCTGCTGAGTTTCTCTCCTGAAATGTTACCTTTTCACTTTACAATTGACGAGTGTTTTATAGGGAATTACAATGTAAATATAAATACCTTTATGCATCATACTTTTGAGTGATTCATTACTTGAGTATATATATATTCATATTTTCTTTAATTCAATGTGTCATAATAACTTATTCAGAATTTTTTATTTTTTAAAGAAATGATCTGTTTTAAACATGTCAGATGTATAGAAAAGAGCAAGAATAGTACAAGGAATTCCTGGGTACCATCTTCCTAATGTCAGCACTTATTTGCTTTTATCCCTTCTCCCACTTCCTCCATTTTGTGTTAGTGAATGTAAGTGTATGTAGAATAGATTTTACTGCTAAACCACATGTAAGTTGCAAATGTTCACCCATGATGCCTCTTTATGAAACTGGTGCAAAGGAGGGAGAGGACAAGGACCCAAACCACGGTCTGCAGCCAATCAGAGTGCCCAAGAGAGGACAGGTCACTGCAGGATCTCACCCATGCACACAATGGCCAGAGACCTCAAGTTTCAACAACCACAGGGGCTGTGTCATGTAGCTAGAAAGGCGGCTGGCAATCTCACCCAGTAAGTGTCCGGCAGTGTCTACCAGAGAAGCAGAGTTCTTGTCACCTGTTACTGGGAATGCCAACATTCGTGATGCTCAGGAGTGGTCACCAGTAATGCCAAACAGTATGGTCAGTAGTGATGGCCACTACTGATCACCCAGTGGTAGTGTCAAGGACACCAAGAGCACCAACAAACAGCTCTTAGAGACCCCAGGCCCAGGGGCTAAGGCGCCCCCATCAGGAAAAGTCAGACAACACCAGAGGACCAGACTCTGCAAAAATCTTTGACTTCTCTTCCTCAGAGTTCTGCGGCTGGATGCAGCTGCTAGCCCTGCCTTCTTCCGAGGCCTGGAACAGAGACTTCACAGAGGCTGGAGCAGTTCTCTCAGCTCCCTCTGACCCAGGCTTTTAACCTCTTTCAGGGGGCCCCATCCTAGAGTCTGACGGCCCATCCTGAGTCTGAATGGATCATCTCAGAGTCTGTTTATTCAACCCCGTGACTGATTCAATGATTTGGCACCAATCAGCTCACAGCTCACTCTGGTTGGTGCATTTTTTGATCCAGGAAGTTAATAGAAAAACTTGGTTGCTTGGCTCTGAGGAGCCCCAGGGAGGGCAGGCCTGTGGTAGTGCAGGAGGGAAAGAGACCACTACAGGTGCTGCTGGCTCTGACCAAGGAGATGACTCTTACCAGGTATCAGTACCTGATGGTGCAGAGCTATGTTTTATCATCTGTGGATGAACATAGTGTATGTAGGGTAAATGTCTATACTCTTGGTCACCTCTGAAGACTCAGCCAGTTACCACAACCCTTATTAGGATGTTTTCCAATACATAGCATAGTTTGTTATGCAGGGCATACTCTTTACTTACAAGGACAGGCAGCTACTGCTCTTTGCAAAAGAACAGTTTTTCGGTTCCCAGAGCAGTTTTCCCAGAGCGAGCAGTTTTTCCACAGAGTACCATGCTCTCAGGGAGATGCAAGGCCATCCTCAGTGCAAGCGCTGTTTCTGCAAGCGTGATGAGCAGCTGCATTCAGCTGGTGCCAACCAACCCAACAGAAGGACTGGCCAAGAAGGATGGGCCTCTTGCGGGCATACGCATGCGTAATTTTTTGTCTATGCCTGTTAACCGAGGTGGCTGTTCCCACCTCAAGACCATCGTGGGTTAGTGTGGCCCAGCACTGTTCTCCAAGAGCAGATTCCTCCTGCCTCCCAGCAAAGGAAGATTAGTGGACTAAATACGAAGCTCTCAGAAATAAAAGAAACAAAATCACAGAAATTCAAAAACTGAAATGGAAATAAGAAAGCTGAAACGAAAAACTCTTTGGTTTTTCTTCTTTTGAGTGTATGATTCTTTTATTTCTTAATTTATTACACATTTATATATTTTACTTCTTTGTATCCCCCAGGGTTCTCCCACCACCTTGTCACCTGTAAGCCATCACGTTGTTTTCTTATGCCCATCTCTCCCCAGATTTATCCCCCTCCCCCTCTTGCTCTATGCTTCAGTTCTGTTGACTGTTTAAATTTCACTTGTCCATTTTTGCTTGTCTTCCCTATATCCTGAATATAGGTGAGATCATCCAGAATTTCTTTTTAGTTCATTTCTGCTAACATGATTCCTTTTAGGTCCATCCATGTTGTCACATATGCCTCAAATTTGTCATTTTTCAGTACTGAATAACGTTCCATTGTGTACATATACCACCACTTTCTGATTCATTCATCTTTCTTGGGGACACCTTGTATTTAACGAAATCTTTAAGCTATTTACATTGCTACTACAAATCTGTATGTTTTGTAATTTACTTTGATATTTTGTATGGAGAAAACATCTTTAATATTAAGTGAAATTCTAAGAAATAATATACCCAGTTTTTTAAAACATAAAACTATTTTTTTTATTTTGTGTATGTGTATGTGTGTATACATCATTGTATATGCTGGGGTTTTCCTATTTCCTTAACACCTGTTAACCATCTTATTCTTTTGTGCCCTCTTTCCCCGATTTATTGCCCCTCATCTTCTTACTCTACTGTTCAGTTCTGTTGGTTGTTTCTAATTTTTCTCATTCGTTTATCCCTATATCCTTCATATAAATGAGACCATCCTGTATTTTTCCTGCTCTTCTTGGCTTATTTCTGCTACTATGAGTCTTTCTAGTTCCATCCGTGTACTGAAAATGACACTTGTCCTTCTTGATTGATGGGTAGTATTCCATCATGTACATATATCACAATTTTTCAGCCATTCATTGGTTTGGAGGCATTTGGGTTGTTTCCTTATCTTGGCAATTGTAAACAGAGCTGCAATAAACATGCATGTACAGGTATCCTTTTAAATTAGTGTTTTTATATCCTCTGGGTAGATTTCTAGTAGTGGAATTGATGGATCAAATGGTAATTCCACTTTCAGTTGTTTGAGGGTCCTCCAGTCTTCCGTAGTGGCTGGACCAGTTTGCATTTCCACGGGCAGTGTAAGTGAGTTCCTTTTTCTCCACATCCACGCCAATGTTGTCCTTTTTTTTTCCAACATGGGCCATTCGTACTGGTGTAAGATGGTATCTCAGTGGTTTTAATTTGCACTTCCCTGATTATTAGTGATGTGGGGCATTCTTTCAGTGCCTACTGGCCACCTGTATTTCCTCTTTGGTGAAATGTCTTTTCAGTTGTTCTCCCCACTTTTTAACCAGGCTTTTTGCTTTGTTTTTGTTGAGTTTTATGAACTCTTTTTGGATCTTTGTTATCAGACCCTTATCACTTCTCTGGAAGGCAAATTTTTTCTCCCAGTTGGTTGGGTTTCTTTTTGTTTGTCTCTTTTGCTGTACAGGAACTTTTTAGTTTGATGTAGTCCCAGTTGTTTGTTTTCCTTCATTTTTTTTTTTTTTGCCAGTTGTAGTTGTTTCCAGAAATGGAATTCTGAAGTGAAATTCATGAAGGGTTTTTCAGAGTTTTCCTCATTGTATTTTACGGTTTCAGGTCTCACATCCAAGTTTTGTTTTTTTTTTTATCCATTGTTGAGTTGATTTTTGTACAGGGAATACACCCAGTTTTTAACAGTGAATTCTGTTATAGATAATAAGTTTTATACACTGATGTTTATAACACATATGTATAGCAATTTATACAAAAATCTAGATATACAGTATATATAATATGAAGGATATAGTTATAGGTACTGATGCTTATAATACTGTTATATATAGTAAGTTATATAAAAAGCTTGGTAATACTCTTTCAAATATTAATAACTATACAGAATTTCACCATATGTAAACTATCTTATTTTTTATAATTTGTATTTTAATTGTTTTAAATTTATCTGCTTTATAGGTTAATGCTGCAAAGAACATCTTTCATAGACCTGTTTATGTACTAGAGTATTTGCATAAAATGCAGTATTATTTGTCTCATGCATAGGAACTATATAAAAAGTCTTCGATATATAATTCTAATTTGTTCTTAAGAAAGTCTGCATTTATATTCCCACCAACTAAATATGAAAAGGCCATTTCTTCTTGAAAAAAATCTTAAAATCTTTAAAAATTAGTTTTTTCTTCAAATATGCATGAAATATAAAGTAAAAGGATAAATGACTAATTAGCTTATTCAACATCTTACTTAATGCAAAAATAAAATTAATTCAATAGTGCTGAAGTTACATAATATTCTTGTTCCAAAAGGAATTTGTAAGTGCTGTGTAAAACATATACAGATGAACAAGAGGAGTAGAAAGTGATGCAAAAGAGGAAACACTAAATAGCAGGGTGACAGAGACGGTCCCCCGCCTGGTCTTGGGCACAATG
>PVHY01023947.1:0-20280 GCA_004024945.1 Uropsilus gracilis
ATGAATGAATAACCAACCATGGGAATAGAGGGTAAGTTAATAAGGTGCCAAAACCTTCCACTTACTAGAAGATTTTAAAATAGTGCTAGGCTTTTTCCTAAGACAGTATTTGTAAGAACTTAGCATAAGGCCTAACCAACTATATACTCAATGAATAATAGATTCCTTATCATTTCTATAATTACTCTTTGCCATTTAGCTAATTAGAAGCAGAGCCAGTCTTCAGACCCCTTACCCAGTGCTCTTTGAGTGTTGCCACCCTGAGATGCTTGAAGAAACAGGGTGAGTGAGAGAGGTTGTGAACTTGGGTGAGGGGCCATGTGGCTGACAAAGGTGGGGCGAATTGCAGTTTATGAGTAACACAGGAAGGGTCGTCTAGGGAGGGCTTGCAAACAGACGTAGAAGAATGTATATATTGCTTGACATCTTTACAGGAATAAAAAAAACCTAGAGCATGTATTTGGCTGGAGAGGAAGTACTCATATTGAGGGACAGAACTTATCCCAGTGCTGCTGGCTTGGCCAGTGCAGGGATACAAGCCTCTTTTCCTTTGAGTCCAGAACAAAAGGAGGAGATAGTATGAGAGGAAAATTGGGGGAATCCAGAAGAAATTAGAGGTCTGAGAGAAGGGAAAATTGTTTTTTCTTAGCTTTGGACTGCTTCTAATCTATATCTAATCGCTTGCAGGCTAAGACATGGCCTGACTCCCCCAGCCTCTCCTCCCTACAACTTGGAGCACTGCCCCACACCCAGGCACTTATTCCCACCTCTGTTTCAGATGGCTGCAAAGTCAGTGATTCTGTCTTCCCCTCAGCTCCTCCCCCACAAGCCTTTTCTAAGAATCCCCTCCCCAGAGGGACACCCGCCTGCCCCCAGGCTGGCCATGTGGAGTCTGTCTTTTTCCTCCCATCTCTTTACACTTGAGTATTTGGTCTTTGACGTGGGGCTGACCCCACATGTTATATCATTGTGTGCAGAGCGCATTCTGTAGTGAATGACTTACAGCACACACTCTGTCTTCTGTTCTTT
Source organism: Uropsilus gracilis (assembly GCA_004024945.1). Classification (NCBI taxonomy): domain Eukaryota; kingdom Metazoa; phylum Chordata; class Mammalia; order Eulipotyphla; family Talpidae; genus Uropsilus; species Uropsilus gracilis. The sequence continues at coordinate 1,030 of PVHY01023947.1, forward strand.
CTATTAGGAGCGTGATTGAGAAGATGAATGTTTATAACAAGGCCCAAGGAATTCATCCTCCTCTGGAAAACTATGTCGGAGAGGATCTTAATGGATAAAGAGTAACGTCTTCTGGGCTGCAGCCAAGTATTTTGGACTTGTTTTCAAAAACCTCTGTGTTCACCTTTCATTGTTTATTGCAAACTCACTACTTCACCAGTGTCCCTAGCTCACTTCAAATGTAGCAGTGACAGATAAGCGAGTTTCTCATCTGTTTTCACAGAGAAACAAATTATAATTGTAGTGTTGATGTGTTCACTCTATACTAAGTGATTTCTCCATTAAACACCTTAAAAGGTGGTGCAAGTCTCCTCTGAGAAATGAGCTTGGTATGAACCCCAGACTTTTATTAAAATATGATTATTGAAGAAGGGCTGATAGTCAGAAAATAGAATTTGGTGTCAAAGGTAGATGCTGCCTTTGCCATCACAGACCTCTAGGAGTCTGACTTTAGGGCAGAGGAAGGAAATGTCTCCCCTTTTCTCCTTCAGAAATTTCCCCAGAGAAGGTCCCAACAAGGGCCAGTAAATAACCAGTTTTGAATGGCTGGCTTTCATCTTACATAAGAAAAATGCACAAGCGTCCCTTTTCAGAAACCAGATTAAGTACCTTTCCCACCATCAAAACAGAAAGTGAAACTGGAGTTCTCGAGGACCCCCACCACCCCAAACCTGAAACACTGCTTAGAAGATGATTGTCAAGTCCTGGTTGCCTCCAGATCTGTGTTTCATCTCCAGCTGTGTCTCTAAGGACGTCTTGGCAGGGATGGTGGTCGAGATGGGTGATTGCTTTCCTGTTAGACCAGGGCTGATGAGGGTTTTAAATACATTGGTGCCAAAGCCAGCAGTTAAAAACCTACTATGGACTCACCTTCAAATTCACCTCACGTAGATACACATTGTGTAAGAGGAAACACAGACTCCATCATATAATCATATACTCAACCATTCTGGAGTGACCAGAGAACAGCTGAATGGATGGTTTCTAAACCACCTCCATCCCAAAGAAAATAGTACAGGAATGTCCAATATATACAACAGTTGAAGGCCAACAGTCCTGGACAAAATAGCTGGCAGGAACACCTCCACCCTTGGTTTTTACTCATACTCCTCTTACACATCCCTGGGACACTCTTCAGAATCCCATAGCTCTACAGGCGAAGTTTGGAAATTGTTGCATATTTTAAAAATGTGAGCGGGAAAACCATACGTGCAGAATTAACTAAGGTCTCCCACAAGTGTCATGCTTGTGCTTCAGGGAATTATGATTCATTAACCAAATAAAAACTTACCATCATTACTTCAAGGGTAGTTTATCCCAGGAATGCTGTACATACAACATAGATTTATTCTGTTGCCACAGTCACCATTTAAAACTTTGAGTAAATACTGTCCATTGGCTTTGCTTCTACTGAAATATTCAAATCAGATACATTCTTAATGGTGCAGACACAGTGATTGGCTTAGTATCTAAATTTCCATAATATCTCAAAATACAGAGATCTCTTAGGAAGCTCTAATTTAGACAGTATAAAAAGATACAAATATATAGAAGGTGACATAACAACAAATGTGAGTGGTGATTCAAGACAAGTGAAGAGAGATTCTTGCAGGACAATATATGGTTAATGGCCAAACCATTGTCCAGAAATAATTGAGATAGGGACTTAGTAGTAAGGTTGCCTGGTATCATGTGACATCCTAATTATGGCATAGAGAGAGAGATGATGAGGGAAGTCAAGTTCAGCCCTATTTGGCTCTGGTTATGCCTCACCTGGAGTGTCCACTTCATTCTAGATACCTCAGAGGCATGTAGTCGAGGGATGATGAGCTTTAGTGTGAAATCATGTTCTGTGTCCCACCAATGAAGGAGTTATAGAAGGGGTGGCAGTACTGTGATCCTTACACTAGAGATTTTCATTGGAAAGCATATGGGTAGTATAGCTACCACCCTTTTCACTCCATGCTTCCCACTCACCTGTCTTCAAAGGCTGGCACCAGGGGGTGCCAGAGTACAGTGTGAAGGATGCCTTAGAATACTGCAATGCAGTGACCTGGTCACATTCATTAAGAAAAGGGATTTGATCTTCAATATGTAGCTTCAAACAATTGATAAAAATGAGAAAACCAGAAGACCAGGGAGTAAGCACTTGGGCATGCTAAACAGTGGGGGAAAGCTACACTGGTAGCTATAAGTGGAAACGTTTGAAAAGGAATTTTGTGTTCTATGCTTCTAAGATTAATAATAACAACAGTAGCCAATTAATTGTGCTGTTATGAGGTGACTAATCTTATGATGTTTATTTTCTTTTTCTCAAGTTTTCTCCTTCTTAGTCAATACTACAACCAACACTCCCAGATTGGAACTATAATTGTCTGTATTTTATAGATGAAGAAACTGACGCTTGGACAAACTTTCCTACACCCACACAGACAGCTGATAAAACGCCTGACATTTGAGCTCATATTCCTCTTTTCCAGAGTGCAGACTCTTCACCAGGAGGCCACACTCACTTTCACAATGTACTACAAAATCCCATCTTTCTTCACTTGCTCTTCTGTTTGGAGCTAAACTGAGCCTACAAATAAAATTGGAGGTAGACCTTGTACTTCAAAAGGGTAAGATCCTTTTCTGTGGAAAAATACAGGTGAACCAGATTTGCATGCTTCTGTACTCAGCAGTGTCGCAAAGACTGGGGTGAACCTGCATGACTAGGGTGTGCTCCTTCACACAACATGTGCCTCCAGATCCAATCCCATCACTTCAGATATCCAACACATGAAAGATGTGCAAAGGATTATGTTGGGCAGTTTGATTTTGTGATTTCCCAAATCATCTCTCCAAAATGACCCCCTCAGGGAGGCAAGATGCAGTCTCAGGGGACCCGTCAACGCTGCTGGTGGGAGCTGAAGGAGTGGAGCCCCTAGATACTCAATGGAAGGGCTGAGATGAAAAAGAGAGACAAGATCCTTCACACCATGGATATCCAGCGGCCACAGTCCTGCCAGTGCTAGCACTGTGTCTGACGTGAAGACCACGGGGAGGCCCTTACCAAGCTCTGTTAGTGTTAAAACAGATGTTCCTTCAGCACACACATCTTAGGTGGCCACTTTCACGGGGTGGAAAAGGATAATCTAAACCTTCCTGTTCTTGCCAAAATAACCATGTGTAGGTCTTTGTTCTGCAAGTCTCTGGAACACACAGATAGATTTCCAAGCAGTAGGAACCTTCTGTCCTGTTCAGTCTTTGGACAAACTCTTGTTTTGCCCATTTCACCCCAGTTTCCTGATATACTGGCTATAGAGCTCCTATGGCTGGAGCTGTGACTGGCACCTTTGTAAGGAAAGCTTTCATAGCCAGAGCCATGAAGGCAGGCAGTGAGAGACACTGGCTTCAAGCCAGTGATATCAGTGACAGGTACTACCATGGCTTCCTGGACTAAGAGCTCACCCCAGTAGGTTTTCCTGCCTTGTCTGACTGATTTCCACAGAAAAGGGTGGTAGAATGTTTGGCCATGGGCTGTATTTAGCACAGTCTGGCTGGAGGTAAGAATTGTAGAGCACCATCCTGTTGATGATTCAAAAGCTTGGGGGTTCCTTTACTCCTTAAAGTTATAGACAAGCTGCAGAGCAAGAAAGTTAAGCCTCCAAAGCAATCCAAACACAAAGCCAGAAATTTATATTCCAGATTTCCCTGCTTCCCATTTCCATGAAGTTGGTATATTTGCATCAGAGAGAGAAAAGGAAATGAGACGGCGCTAGAAAAGAGAGATAGGTAGGGAGAGAACCATGTAGAGAAGCAATGAGGAAAAGAAGAAAAATGAACTTGGAACAAGAAGACTCAGATTTGGGCCATGTTCCTGATCCTGCAGAGTTCCAGCCAGGTTGTGTTTCTGCTCTAAGAAATGGGTCTTTTAGGTCCCTTTCCGCTGTAAGATTGGGACCCAAAAGCCATTGGTGCATAAACAGTTCTTCCAAAAATGTAATTGTCTCTACACTCAAGGACTATTATTGTTATCCACGTGTGATTTTCTGAAGAGCAAAAAAAGGCATGGTCCTCACAGATTAGAGAGATATGACATAGACCAAACCTGGGAAAGCCTGAAAATTTGAACAATTCGGAACATGGGTTTTAAGAATTTCATAATAAAATAAATTGACTTCATGGGACAGTGAACAAAAGCAGTCCATGGGGTTGCATTCCCCAAGAGCCCACTCTCTGCCTTGACACACCCAACTTTGTTGCCCAAGAGTCTAAGTGATGGGGGCACTGGCCGGGGCACAGTCCAGGTTCTGCATGGCAAAGTTGCTCCACTGTCATTTGCAATCCATCCAGTTGTGGTGGATGGAACATAGTCTTGGAGGCTAGAGACAAAGACTGCGTGGTTCTAGTCACTGCAGTGGACTGTCTGCTGATGTTTATGGTAGGCCTTGGTTGCCCTAGGGATACTAGGAATGTTTAACTCAATACTGAGTAAGGGGGAAATCAACTTTCAAGTTTAGGCCGCCTAACTTGAGCAGACAGTCTTAACCAGCAGCCTGCACTGTCTGCCTCATAATTCTGCCAAGCTGAGCAGTCACGATTCAGTTCCAATGAAGGAGACTCATTAACGTGAGTGGTTCTTGAGCCAGGCTACAGATGAGAATCACCTGGGGCACTGTGTCAAAACTATCCTTGCAGGTTCACCCTGAGTTTCTGGTATTCTTGGTTTGAGGAGTGGCCTAGATATGAATAATTTTTAAAAGTTGCCCCCAGGGGATTCTAAGTGCAATCAGAGCATGAATTTCTGGGAGCCACAGTGACAATTGTCAGACTCCACATAAATCAAGGCACCTTTAGAACATGGCTGTATCCATGGCAGATTTGAGCTGACTGGGTAGTGGCTTATGGAAGTGAGTGCAAATCTTCAAATCCTCTCAGGAGACAAGAAGCTCTGGATCCATGAAAACTCAGCCTTGGAGAAAATTCCCTGCATGCCACAGGCCTTCATTGGAGAAATCACCCAAAGAATACAACCAGGAATTCATTCTAGCTACAAAACACATTGAAGTTTGTTTCAAAGGAAATTTAACCTGTAAGTTCCTGTTAATGAGTGAACACTTTTTCCCTCCTCTTTTGTTTCCAGAAACAGAGATTCTTACTTCTTAATTCCTGCCTTACTCCTAATGTCTTGAATGGCCTTGGAAGAATTCTGTTTCTATGACTACAATAAGTTGGTTAGTAGAGTTAATTGAATGAATTGCCCTAATCATGATTTAGGGAAAGGGACCTTCATATGGAATCCAAGTCCATCCTTTCTCCTTTTCCATGAGGAGCCCATGTCTCCTGGAAAACTCACATTCCACCCTGCTCTGCTATGTTCTATGGGCTCCTGCAGTCAGGAGATGTAAGTTTTCTAAGATTGCTCACAAGTCTGGGGTAATGCTTCCTGGGTCTGGAACACAGAGCTACTTATACCATTCATCTTACCTGTTCTCACTAACTAAGGTAATATTCAGCAATTCAGCCCACCTTTTGCCTTATTCCTTTTTTTTTTTTTTTTTTTTTGAGACTAGGTCTCGTAAATTTTGCCTGTGAAACTGCAGGCTGTCATTGCCTGGGGTACCACAGACTCAAGCCATCCCCAGCCTCAGCTTCCCAGATAGCTGGGATTACAGGCGCGCGCCACCATGCCCAGCTATTTTTTTGGAACTAGGTCTCGTTACAGGCCCCAGGTGGGACTCAAACCGCAATCCCTAGCCCCAGCTGCTTCATAAGCTGAAGCTTACAGGCACAAGTTACCGTGCCTGGCCTTTTTGCCTTATTCCTTATATGTCTCTGAAACAGTTCAGAACTTGGGTGGGATGGGAATAAGAGAGGTGTTATGTATCTACTTCTTTTAAAGAGTCCCACCTGCTCCCTTCAAAATGTTATTTTTCCCTATCTGGTTCTGCACATAAGAGAAATATGAAAATACTACAAGTTCTCTGACTGTTCATGCTATCTTGCCATTATACTGGAATCCTTTTTTTCTGCATTAGCCTTTTTTTGAAATAATAATAATCAAACCATTTGTAATCCATATGTTTCTATCCACAAGTGGCAACCAGAATTTCTGGATTAATTGCAAGAGCTATAAAGAGCCTCCGTGAATAGCATGACCAACAGTGCCCCAGGCTTCAAGAGTTCTGCCGTGTCAGGTTTATGATGTCTTCTTTCCTAACCAGAGGCCAAGAGAAAAGCCTTCTCAGACTGTCCAGAGTATGGATGACATGAAAAGCTTGCTCTGGTAAAGGGAACCAGACCCCTGTCATCTGACACTAAAGCAGTGCCCTTCGCTTGGCTTAAAGGGATCTGGAGAAGGAGCAGATAACCTTCAGCCCAAATAAGAAATATCACCACTGCTCTGGAATCTCTCTGAAGGATGCCAGGTTACAATGTGGAATTCCATAGGGTACATGTCCCTCTTGGACTGCATCCAAAGGAATAAGTTATCAAGAGGACTTCATTATTACCTGGGTCCCAGGATAGTGTTAATGAGTCAGCTTCAGGGTAACTGGTAACATTCTGGTGCTAGTCAGTTAATCACGACATGCTTGTTACTATAATCAAGCCTCTCCGAGAACGGTGGCTCATGCCTGTAAGCTTCAGCCTATGAAGCAGCCGGGGCTAGGAATCGCGGTTCGAGTCCCGCCTGGGCCCCCATAGCGAGACCTAGTTCCAAAAAATAGCTGGGCGTGGTGGTGCATGCCTATAATCCCAGCTACCTGCATTCCACGGGCAAAAAATAGCGAGACCTAGTCTCAAACAAAACAAAACAAAACAAAACAAAACAAACAAACAAACAAAAACTATAGTCAACCCTCAGTTGTTTAAAAGCCACAATCCAGTTTGTCCTTCCTCATTCCTCATTCCTTCATTGCAGGGTCGAACTGCTAACTTGTTCATAGCACAATGCTGGGTGTCTGACAGAATGAACCTCTTTTTGAAATGAGACTTGTTTGCCATATCTCATCCAGAGGACTTTCTTATCTCTGCTTCATGCAAAGCTCCAAGTTAAAGGAAGTTGCTGGAGGATGAGAATTTTGCTAATGGACCCAGCTTTTCCACTGGGGTCAGACACCAAGGCAATGTCAGAATGGTGAAGAGAAGAGCCCAGATGGCTAAATTCAGGTGGTAAAAGGGCTTTCAGATTCTGCCTGTGGCTCTCACTGGCATCAGATTAAAACCATCTTGGGCCCATCCACCAGTGTAAGCAATTTAATGACAGCTTGAAAAGCATTGGAGCTTAAATAAGAAAGATGAACACAGGGCAGGAATTTGGACTCCAGAAGAACTGACTAAGCACAGATTATTTTTCTACGGTATTTGACGAGAACAAACGAAGTAAGAATTTTCCTTTCGTTCGTCTGGCCTTTGGCATTGTTTACTTTCTTTTTATTATTCTGCACAGCACTTAGAGCTCTGGCAGTGTTTCTGTCCTAAAATCTTATTGTCAGACGTTTATTTTTCAGCTGTTTCAAATCATAACTGATAGAGCTAGTGCCTTGCCCGGCCTCATCACTTTACCCCAAGAGAAATAAAGTTCACTTTAAATGACAATGTTGACTGTCTATAGTTTTGCATTTTCTACACTTAACCTACAGGTTTCATATAAAAATCTGTTTTCCTTCTTCTAAAAGGAGCCATGCTAGAGCTCTCCATGCTGCTGACGTCTGGGTAATGACTTAACAAGTTTTGGACTATCACTGTGTTATGTCAGGTTTTCACGGTGTGTGGAGGAATTCTTTGTCAATGGTGGTTTTGTCAACTGTGGTGTTGAGGCAATGAGGTTTTGTACTCGTACTTGAAATTTTAGAAATATATGAGCTTTTAATTCGGTTCTTTTTAAAAAGTAGCCCATTTGCTGCTATTCCTCCCCCTCTGTTAGGGCATGTGTGGGGAGGCATAGACTTTATAGGCTGCCTTTCTAGAACATGGACAAACTGATGTGAGGGCGATCTGGCTGCGACATCTGTCACCCCATTGATCACAAGGGTTGATTCGGCTGATCTGGCTGGCTAGGCGGGTGTCCCCTTCCTCCCTCACCACTCCATGTGCGTCCCTCCTGAAGCTGCTTGCTCGGTCAAAGAGGATGGCCTTCCCCGAATAGAGATGGACAGTTCTTTGGTCGAGGGTAGACAAGTAGCTGCGGTCCCCTGCTAGAACCTCCAAACAAGCTCTCTAGAACATGGACAAACTATCAACACAAGCCCTTCAGTCCTGTGATGATTTGTGAAAAGCTCATATTAATTGAGCAGACAGTTTCTTGATACCTGTGAAGGTCTGCTTGTGAGAGATTGTAGCATAGTAGTTATGAGGCCACATTCTAGAGAGGGACCGCTGAGTTGAATCCCAGGTGCTCAGCTGTATTGCTCAGCTGTATTTGAGTGTTGACTGATGGCTTCCTGAAGATATGTGTACCTCCAAATCTCTAGAATGTGAATGTGATCTTATCTGGTAAAAAGTTTTTTTGTGGATATAATATATCAAAGATCTCTAAGGTTAGGTCATTCCAGATTACCAGGTGGTCCTATATCTCGTGACAATATCCTCCATTTCATGTCCTTATAAAAGACAGGAGACTAGGCACAGACATAGAAGAGGAGCCCTTATGAAGACCAAGGTAAAGGATGGAGTGATATAACCACAAGCCAAGAAAACCTGGTGTCCCAGAACAATAGATAAGGAAACTGTCTCTCCTAGGGACTTGGGATGGAGTGTAGGCTCACTGGCACTTTAACTTTGGATTTTTGGATCCCAGAACAGTAAGGTACAAATTTGTGTCATCTTAGTCAACCAGTATGTGGTAATTTTTTACAATAATGACAGGAAACAAGTCACCAACTGAGTTATCTTGGATGAATTATTCAACTTCCAAATTATTTAACTCTTGTCTCAGAGTTGCTGTAAGGATAAAGTGCCTTAACTATGGTAACTGGTTTAGAACAGGGCCTGCACCTCGTATGTGCTGTTCAAGTTTATTTTTCTTTGTTTGTTTGGATTTTGTGTATCAGGTAAAATCAATAGAACTGAAATTCCAACTCAGTCAGTGCTAGTTAATAGAATCACAGTTTAAGAATAGGAAACTGCTGGAGGAATCAGCATAGTTTTGCAATCCTTTTTTTTTTTTTTTTTTTTTTGAAACAATTTATCATTTTCAATTTCCCTGGTGACTGGACCTCCAGACTAGATCAAGTCTCCACCTGTTGCTTTCTTACTCCCCCAGTTTCTTCAGAGAGGAAAGGCACATTCTTTGTCACTCTGAATGTTGGGGACCCATACCCAGGAATGACATCTTTTAAATAAGTCTTTAACTACTTTTGAGGCTTTTTCAGTGATGGTGAGGAATGCTTCAACTCAGCCTAAGAATGTGTCCACATAGACCAACCGATATTTAATTCCCTTTGATTTAGGCATCTGAGTGAAATCCATATGCCAATCTTGAAGGGGTAGGTATGTCTCTGGTATTGCTTTAGGCCCTTGCTCCAGTGGGAGTCCCTCTTTGGGCTGTTTTTTGGGCATACTATACAGAGAGCTGTTGTTTGACAGATAGCCTCAGACAATCCTGGACCTGTAAGCCATGGCTTAAGATAATTATATAAAGTGTCTCTTTCAGAATGAGCTGACTCATGTATTCGCCTGACAACTGGCTCTACCAAGTGGGCAGGGAAGAACACTGCTCCTTCTGGTTTCTTCTATTTCCCACTATCTGGTATGGTCTCTGTAAATCTCCACTTAGCAGTTTTGTTGTTGTTGTTGTTTTTTAAATCGTGAGCAGTATACTGTGGGCCAGTTTTAGTCAATTTAAGTACTGGAATGAGTGGCATTATGCTGTCTGATCTGGTGGCCCTATTGGCAGCTTTGCCAGCTAGATTGTTTCCTTTAATTGAATTCTTAGGCTCTCTAACCCTTCCAGTTTCCCTGGATGACTATACCACTGAGTCTACCTCCATTAGGATTTTGTCAGGTCAGGAGATATGGGCTGCCTTTTCTTCCATGAATTCAGAAGAAGCTGCCAAGTGTGATCTGGGGGAATCTACAGGTAGAATTGTTGATTTTCTAGAAAAAAGACAACTTTTCTGTAGTTTAGTTAGAAGTGGTGTTGACCAGTCAGGGACGGGGATGTAGGGATGGGTGGGAAATACATGAGGGGCCAGAGAAAATGTTAGGACTTTTCTATTTATTATAGCTAGCCTGCAGCTTCAGTCTGAACAACATTCCAGCCCAAATGTGGCTCTGTTTTGGAGAGAGCCAATTTCAACCCTTCCAATACCTTCCTAATTTTCTAGAGCCTTCAGAACTCAGACTGGGCATGTGAAATTTCAGGGGTCTTTCTAACTATGAGCATGTTTCCTAAAAGCAAAAACAATTGCCTTTCATGATAATTGGGGGAAATTAGAGCATTCATGTCTTTTATGGCACCTAATGTAAATGGAATGAACAATAGGTTGACTGCTGTTATTTTTGTTACTATTAGTACGATGACTCACTGTGACTTAGCTTGGGTCAAATTCTCCATTATTAAATGAAGGTAATAGTAATTAGCTTCCAGGATAGAAGTCACAGGCTTGAGTTTAAGAATAAGACTGCAAGAGCTCAAATTCTAGTTCTATCTTTACAAGCTGTATAAGCTTAGATCTATTATTTGATTTCTCTGTACCTCATCTCCATTAATAAAATCAGTCTAACAATAATATGTGTATTATGGAGCTGTTAAATTTAAGTGAATGAATGCATGATAAAACAGTGCTCACACATAATATGGATTTAATTAAGGGTTCAGCACACTATTACTTTTTCTTACCCCACAGGGTGATCAAATGGTTTACTGTATTTAGAAGCAGGCCAAGTATTCCATTGGTAATTATCACTGCCACCAGCAACAGTACCACCACCACCATCATCAGTAACTGGATTTCTCTTTCATTGTGATTATTCTTGTATTACTGCTGCTTGTACAGTTGTATAGTTGCTGCATTTTGAACATGTACTTTGTGAGAAACAGAGTGCAAAGGGTGTATGCTTATAACAAGCCAGGCTTTCAAGGGTATTTTCTAAGGTAACTACTCCCTATAGCTGCTTAGTCATTGACCATGAGACCAGAGTTTGGAGGTGGCATGTCTACTGGATTTGAAGAAATAGGATCAGTTCATTGCAGGGTAGGACAGCTATGCCATGGGAGGTGGGGAGTCTTTGGCATCCAAGTTTTCTGCCATTCTCCATCACAACAAAATGAAGTCATGCATAAAAATTGGAGCAGGCACATGGAGAGGGTGGTAAGAACATTGGAAGTTGTGGGACTCTACAGCAGCCCTGCCTTCCCAAGTAATGTGAGGAGAGACACATTACTTCCTTCCAAAACAAACCCCCTTTTACCTAAGTGGCATTTCTGTTAACTTACAACCAGAAAACTCTCCTTCCCCCTCTAGAATCTGTGTAAGCACCACCATTTCTGCAAAAATTATCCCTCTCCCTCCCTCTCCTGAGCCCAATTTATGTCACAGTACTATATATGACTCCCCTCATGACAGTCCCTAGTTCCCCTGCAACACTATGTTTCTTAGGGGCAGGGTCTGGGTCTTTTTTGCCCAAAGTTTCCATCACCTGACCCAGGTCTGGGACCCAATTACAGTTTGGTTCTTTTTCTAAGTGAACATGAGAATGACATGGAAGGCATGCTAACAGCAGCTGATTGACAGGTCACACTGCCTGTTACTCTGGATCTGTCAGTAAAGATCACACTATGACCTATTCCAAATTGTGATACAATCCTAGATTATTTGCAAAGCAAGGTTCTGAAAGGGGTAAATGTGTGGTTCCAAAACCTCAGAGATTGGAAGTCTTTGTTTTATATTATTTAAATTTTACATGCTTATCTATGTCTTTCTTCTTCCTTGACATAGCTATTTCCATACAACTCTTGTGGTTTGGAGTCGTGAATTACTAGTATTGACTTGACAAAAGGAATAAGAGGAGCTAAAGAAAAAAGAAAGACCATAACAATGAGAAAGACTCTACAAAAAGCTAAGGAAAGTCATTGTGTGTGTGTTTGAGAAATCTTCAGAAGGAGATGTGAACTGAATTATGAGCTTGAGCATCAGCTTGGAGTTGATACATGCAGGAAGCACATCTGTTCCATTAATTCAGTGAAACATTTACTAAATTTACTGAGCTTTAAAATTTACTGAAGTTAAACTTCTCTGTTCTTGACTACCTAAAAAGAAAAACAAAACAAAACACTTATTTATTTTTTTTTTGAGACTATGTCTTGCTATTTTTGCCCGTGGAACTGCAGGCTTTCGTTACCCGGGGTACCACAGACTCAAGCAATCCCCAGCCTCAGCTTCCCAGGTAGCTGGGATTACAGGCGTGTGCCATCACGCCCAGCTATTTTTTTTTTGGAACTAGGTCTCACTACGGGCCCCAGGGCGGGGCTCAAACCGCGATCCTTAGCCCCAGCCACTTCATAGGCTGAAGCTTACAAGCACGAGCCACCGTGCCTGGCACAAAACACTTTAGTTTCCTGAACATTTAGCTTGATGTCAGGAAAAGTTCTAGCAGGAGAGTGCATGGCTGGAAAGTGGCATAATGACTAAATCTACTTCACAGAGGAAGACATGAGACTCTGAGAGATTTCTTTGAAGTCCTCTAGAGGCTTCTAAAGATTGTTTAGTGGCATCTGGTCTTTAATCCTGGACATCAAAACTTGCTGATTTTTGCCCTAGACCATCTGTTTCTCAGCTTTTCATGAAGTTTTTTTTTTTTTTTTTTTTTTTTTTAGTGACAAGTAGGGAAAGACATTCTGTATTTTTTTTTTTTTCCTATTTTGGCTTACTATGCCAGGCACAGCTTTAGGAAAGGAGAACTTACTGGATGATGTATTAAAGATTAGACATGGAACTGACAGTTCTCTGCCACACCTGTCCTAAGATTGAATGTCTTTTGCCTTTTACTCATTGACAGGAAGTGAGGGACAATGAAGGTAATCTTGTCACACTAATGTCTGTATCTATAAGATGACTTGCATTGTTTGTAGTTGTCATGGTTGTATGGAGCCTAGATTCAAGGATGTGACTGCCTGGATTTAAATTCTGGTTGTGCCCACTCCTAGGTCAGTTATCTAAATTCTCAGACCAAGTCTCCTAGCCTATAAATTGGGATTATTCCAGTAGTCACTTTGCTGAGTACTGTGAGGATTACATGAGATAATACTGTAAAGCACTCTACCCATTCACAATGAGTAAGCTTCCATGAACATTCCTTGTTATTATTTCTTAAATAGCAATAGTATTTCTAATACTAAAGTGGGGAACATTTTGCACTGGCCAGAGAACTTGCTACAAGAAGGATGATAGATAGTCACACCCAACTTCCCTTGAGTTCAACCTATGTCAAAGAATTTGGTATTGCCATATATGGAGCATGAATATCAGAAATGGCCCTTTCAAAACTAATAAATTCATTAGGGAATGAATTCCTTATACTCCAATGTGGTTTACTGGCTTACACCCTCTGTTTTCTATAGTCATGGAAATTCCAAAATAGGCCCAAACTGGAAGAATATTACTTTATGGTAAGCCTAGTGCCAGCCTAAACATAGCTCTGATTCCACAGGCCCCAGGTGGTAGGAGAGTGGAAGGAATGATATAGACTTCCCTGGGAAATGCAGATACCTTTCTGGCCATCAGTATGACTGAGCTACTCTTTTAGACAAAATGGTGGCTCTCTCACTGAGAGATTGATGTTTTTTCCTTCTCTGAGACCACATTTATTACATTGAATTTCAAAATATGATGGTAAAAAGCAAGTTTATAGAGACACTATGAGAGCATATAAATAAAATGAAGTCATAGCTGGGAAGGATATACCAAGGAAAACTGAACACTAAATGTCTAACTTTACAATCCACACTCAGCCAAAAGTCCCATTGAATTAAAGCATAGACTATACAACTATGTACACAAAATGCCTTTAAAGTTCTTCCATAAGTGTAGAGAAAAAGGAATCATCTGTTTAGTGTTACTAAGGCAAAATTCCTTACTGTGGATTTATAGGCACTAGTACAAGTGGTCCCCAAACACCTTTATTAACTTTTTTAATTACAAATAAGAAAGAACAGAGTCTACTCTCAAAACATCTATCCCAATGCAGTCTCTAGGAAGAAAGGAAGGCTGAATTCCAGTCCTCTGGTAGTAAAGTTGTAGTCTAACTGAACATTGATTATACTTTATATCTACCATACTTTTTCCTTTGAATCTCCCATGTTACATAACATCTTAGCTGTTTTACTTTGAATTTGTTTGTTCTTGAATTTGTTTGTTTGAATTTGAATGATTTGTTCTCACAGTGTTTTCAGACCTTTATCACAATGATTTTTATTTCTTAGTTTCATCAAAAATATTGATGTAACATTGGTTTATAACACTGTATATGGTTAAGAGGTATAGGATCACATTCTTCAGGTAAATGCTACTACACCATACCCACCATCATTACACCCATACTCCTCCACAATCCATTGTGCTCCCCACTTTCCTTACCCTCTTTTCAAATCAATGTGTAGATCAAATATATTAATTATCTCTTTAATCTAGAAATTCTGGGAATTCTTACTTTTCTTGCTACTTGCTATCCACTATCATTATTTACATCCAGGCAGACCAAGGGCATGTCAAAGAGACAATTTATTGGAATAGGTCATGAGAGGTGAGTGCTGCTGTGACCCTCACTGAGGAATGATTCAGGCAGGTGACTAGCAAAGGAGGAAGTGGCATTGATGAATTGCTGATAAGTAACTAGAACCCCAACTGACCATGTCCTCCCACCTCCAACATCTACTGTTAACAAGAACAATCAAATAAAGACAGCCATGAAGGCTGCACGGGTACACTTGTTATTTGCATGTTTTCCTTCTCTTCAGCTCTTAATGTTACAGTAACTCGGATTACATGACTAGTACCAGGACCTTTATAGCAACAAACAAGCTTCCATTCACATCTTTGGATGCAGTAATTTCATTTTTGAGATTGTCATCTAAGGAAACAATAGAAAATGTGGACAAGTTTGATACACAAATGTGATTTTCACAAAACTCAAAATAACCTACATATTTAATCATTGACAATAGTAATGGTATTCTTACATAATGTAATAATCTGGAAACCCTAGAAGTGATGGTTTTGAAAAACTTTTAATGACATAAGAAAATGTTCCAAACATAACAGTAAGCGAACATGCTGTTTAAAAGGCTTAACATATCTGCACATTCAGTTCTATAAAAAAAACTTGTATGTAAATTCATTCAAACTAGGAAGAACTATATAGTTCTACTATAGTTATCAGAGATGTCTAGATTACATATAATTTTGGATTTTAAAGTCTTTTTTATATGACCCGTATTTTTAGAAGGAGGATGTATTATTTTTTAGTGTAAAAATTCACAGGTAAGTCCCCAAAATCAAATTAAAACCTCAGTGAACTGTGCCCATAGGATTGCGTTCATTTGTTCCAGATCACACAGCTGCCAAGCTGAGAGCCAGTACCTAAACCCAGTGCTTTTGTCCTAATCCCAGCATCTGTTCTCTGAAAACACTTAGCTTGACCTGCACATCAATTGAGTCATTAGAAAACAAGTCGTTTCTGGAACTATGCAAGGGTCTATTGCTCCTTTGAGCAGGCTAGGGAATATAAGCAAACTTTGTGGAGGTCTTTTGCTCAACTTTCTGAGTTCTGCAAACTGCTGAGACTCACATTTAGAACACTCAAGTGTGCTAAACTCATCGCAAGGACTCTTTCCAAAATGTTTTGCCTGCAATAGTGAAACTCCCTTAACACAGAGAACCTCAGACCCAATACAGAATATGACCTGAAAAGGTTATTTATTTTAGCAATTTTCAAATTGAACTAAACAGCAAAATTACCAGGAAAACATTCTAAAAATACAGATCCAGTTCCCACCCTAGAGAATCTATTTTAGTAAGTCTGGGGTGGAACCTTAAATTCTGTATTTTTAAAAACACTTGGAGAAGACCATTGTTAAGTTTCCTAGCCAGTGGTAGAAATGTGTCTGAGGACATCGCCATATGGATGGTCAGCTAGGTGGTGACTGCACAAATGAAGATTAGGAAAACGCCTCAAAATCAGACTCATTTAGGACCTGAGTGTCCTGGTCACTGGCACCATAACCACTTGACTCAGTCACTCAATGTTTCAAGGGAGCATCACCTTGTTCCCTTTGCTCTCTGTACTGGGCATCCACTCTGACTTAACAAATGATACCTAGAGCCCGTGGCTTAAACTAACATCACAGAGTCTCTATTGATCAGGAATGTGAGCACAGCTTAACTAATGCCATTGGGTCAGGGTCTCTCTGAGGTTGCAGGCAAGCTACTGACTAGGCTGTGGTCTCATCAGAATGGCAAATAGGAGCTCAAAGGGGACAGACTCTCTTTCCAGGCTCATTATGTAGTTATTGGCTGGTCTCTGTCTTTTCCCATCAGGTTAATGGCAGCCAACTTCCCTCAGAAGAAGTCATCAGAGATGGAAGAATGAGAAAGTGAGAGAGTTAAGTGATACCAGTGCACTCAGGTTGGTAGCAGAGCTTCATGATCTAATTCAGTGACATCAGGGAAGGCATTATACCACTGTGTGAAGAGCAGGACAGAGGGGTCATTGCGGGGCCATCTTATAGGACACCAGCTGCACAGCTTAGAAAGACAGCACAGTTTGCCAAACCCCCCCCCCTTACCTCTACTTTTCAATGTCTCCTCATTAAGCAGTTGCATATTGATGGCAATGAAACCAACAGGCCTGAAGCAGGAAGGAAATAAGCCTTTAAGTTTAGTGTAGGTCAGTGTTTGATCTTTCACAGCTGTAGAATGTATTGTGAATGTCACCTTCACCGCATGTGTTGTGAATGTCGCCTTCGTTATCAATGGAGGGACTCGATCAGTCAACAGTTCACTCTCTTTGCTTTTGTCTTTGAAAGGAGTGACTGTGTCAAATGATCTTGGGAACTTTTATTTTCAACTCTGGCCCTAACTTGCAAAACAGTAGTCAACTATCCTAGGAAACAGACTTGAACCTCAGGTCCAAACTCAAATACAATTAACTCAAGGACCAATATAACTTCCATTTTCTTTGGAAGTAGATAAAAGTCTTGAGTGGCAATAAATATATTTACTTATGTTTTAATGCACGTGTGTACACACCTGTTTATAGACACACAAGTATATACTTTTACATATGTTGATGTAGACACAGGAAAACCCCACGTGTATTTCTTTGGGACCCTCTGGGGCATCTCAGCTGACCCCACCATCTCCAGCTCAGCTTAGATAGCAGAGCCTTCGAATAATGTGGACAAAGCTAGCTATTCAGACACAACCAGATTCGTCACCAGGCCTGCCATGTACAGTTCGTTGCAACTTGCATTCTGCTGGTTTTCTGATCACTGCTTAGAACATTTTCCAGTATCTTAATTTACTATTGAGTCAGAGCCACAAATTAAAGCAGCAGATACAGCTGTGCCATGGCTGCTCTTCGAAGGGGTGATTTCCATTTCTTCCTGTGAAATCACTGGTGAGGAGGGAGTCCCTATTGTCATTTCAGCTGCCAAGACATTTCATGCTAACGAAGTGTGAAAGGGAAGTTGCTAATGATATGAAATCCCTTTTAATGCCCAGGCCTGGGCCATGGCCATCAGACAGGCTGTGTCTTTCCCAGACTGGCAGAAGATCTCAGCAACCAAGACTGAGCTATGTTTCTTGGGAGGTCGGAGAAGGGCAGTTCAATGTGTAGGCAATGCCCACAGGCTCTGGGAACACTGGCAAGATTCCACAAGCCGTGAGCCCCACTCTGCCCCATGCTTCTTAATTTTAGAAGGGAACGTAAGTCAACTAGATTCATAAAAAAACAGAAGGGAAAAACTTTTGGCAGATCACCTAGGAAAATTAAAAATAATTCTCAAGGTACTTGTTGGAGTTATGGAAAGTCCCATAAATATTCTATTCTACTGGAGTCTACCTCTTCCTCCATCTCTAGCCTGCTGATGTCTGAGCACTTGTGCAAAGGAATTGCCAAGGGTAGCACCTTGTGGCCCCATGGAAAGACCCCTGATTTGGAGTCAGAAAACCTGCTTCCTCATTTTACTTTTGTTACATGCTGGCTGTATGAGCTGGTATAAAATACTAGAACTTTCGGGATTTCACATCCTTATCTATATATTATTAAATGCTACATATAGTTGTTGTGAAGTTCAGGGAGATTATATCCATAGACCATTCCATTATAAATAGTGTCACTATTAAAAAAATTCTTCTTTACTATTCTTTCCCTGCGACGGAAGTTCTACCCTCAGAATCATCACTTGTGGGGTAAGTGCTGTTCTCTCAGTGCCCACTTTAAAAATAACACCCTTGGGAAAAGGTAGCACAATAACCTGACAATGATCAATCAGTAGATTTCATATCCCGGCAGACAGATATTTTAAGGTACTGAAGGACGGGGCTGAGAGAGAAAAAGGGTTTGGGAGCCAGGACGCTGTTCTCAGAGAAGGACTGTGTGGATAGTTATCTGGTGGGGACATGAAGCCAAAGACTGGGCAGTGGAGGCACATTACTAGGAGGAAGAGGACCCTTGTGGTGTGTGTGGGGGGGCACTTAATTGTAGTTTGACATTTGAGTTAGTAAGTATCTGTCTTCTGTTGACAGTAAGTTGTGGTGTCTGCTCAGTGGTTACAGGTGGAAAGCACAGCTTATAAAAGTGCTGGGAATATGACAGTTGCAAAACAAGTGTTTGTAGACTAGGGTCACATATTTTACCTTAGCCCTAAGACCATGGAGCCATGAGCCTAAGACCATAGGGTCACTGATCCATCAATGGATCAGCTAGTAACCCAGGTTTAGGGGACGCCTGCCCAGGATGCACTTCCTTCCCATGTAAATGCCTGTACCTCGGAGGTATTCCTTCTCTTCTGCTACTTCCTGAAAGCACAGAAGCCCAGGACAGAGGTCAGCACAGGGTGGCCCCTGCTACAGACAGGTCAGTCCTTGATCCCTGAAGGCTTCCCAGAAGTCAGGGCTAACTCTAGGTATGCCAGTAGGTAAAGGTGAGTTCCCTATAATAGGTGCCCAGCCCGTAGAACAGGCAACACTGTCATCAAGGCCAAGGAGCTAACAGTGTCCAGCAGAC
>PVHY01023948.1:0-20282 GCA_004024945.1 Uropsilus gracilis
AGACTCACGTCCACTGGAGTCCCTTTCTCTCCCCTTCCTCCCATTTCCTGAGGGCACCCAGAATTCCAAGAGGTTCCACCCTGGCTAGACACTTGTCCCCAGGTTATTGGCTGCCCCAGGTAACAATGGAAGTGCTGGTTATCACTGGCTAACTGGATTGTCTCCAGCACCTGGCCTCAGGCTCCCTCCCAGCGGGGGGTGGGGGGGGGGATGCACCACTCTAGGAATCTCTGGAGATTAACATGGCCTCGCAGATGGAACATCCGTTTTATTGATAGAATCAAGATTTCCTGCACTAACATAGGTGAGACACAAATCTAGCTGGTGTGGAAATGACAGTCCAAGTAGATAGGACCCCTCTCATGTACACATCTACCAGCCAGGCCACACCAAGCAGTTAGGAATGCTGCAGTGTAGAGAAGCGCTGGATGCGTGGGACTAGAGCGGAGACCCACGCATCACACAGACACAGGAACAATGAAACAGCAGGCAGACAGGTTCACGCGTGCAGCTTTGAAGAGCTCAAGGGAATCACTGATGCTTCCTTCAGTCTGTCTCCCAAGGGCTGGGAGATCAAGTCTTGCTAAAGAGACAGCTTCCAGACTTCCAGAGCCTTTCCCCGATTCCAATCAATGAACATCCTGGTCTGCGTGTGACCCTGCAAGGAAACCAACAGCAACAGCAGTGGTCTCATGCCGTCTGGCAGGCAGGCTGGCAGGTGCACGATGGCTGTTAAGCCAACGGGGAAACCAGGTGTATGCTCTGAAGGGTAAATCCCAGTGTGGCCCAGAAGGAAGGATGAAATCTGAAGTGGTGCCAGCCCTTTTTGTTGCCTAGTAAAGCATGTAACTCCCGCCCCTCTGCACAAATCTAATTCATGCTAACCCTCCCCCCCCCCCATGTGTCCTGGGGGATAATCAGGTATAGGTGCTAAGGAGACTCACCCAGACAGTGGAAAGCAGGCGGTTATTGCAATGCACTGAGAAGCGGATGAGCGCACAGCGGTCTGGTCTACTACCCTGCTTTTTGAAAGGAAAAGAAATGTAATTTAGAAAGCTTAATTTATGTCTATTAAGGAAACAGATCTCATCTCCCCCAACTCAAACTAAGCTGCTAGCATTTTTTGCACACTTCCTCCAGTTGTTAACCTCGTGGAAACCCAGGCCTTCAGGCCCACAAAGGCAGAAAGTGCACAGAATAGGGGGACAGGATAAAACCCCAAGCCAACTTTATTAAGGTTTATGACTAAGTCAATGCCATCTACCAGGGTCGTGTCCTGGGCAGTCAGTCCTGCACTGAAACCACCTTCAACAAGGCTTCCACCAGGGTCACTCAGTAAGGAGGGGGTGTGACTCTGCCCTATCCATGAACTGAGAAAGCTTTCCTCTGCTGGTCGTTGCAGTGGTTTGGGGGCAGACTGAAATGAAAGCCATCCCCAGCTTTTAGCTTCCCAGGTGGCTGGGATTACAGGTGCGCACCACCACACCCAGCTGTTTTTTTGGGACTAGGTATTACGACCTGTTGGGCCTTGAGCTGTGAACCCTGGCCGTGGCTTCCTAGGCTGCCACCTACAGGCATGAGCCACCATGCCCGGCCTGAAAGCTTTCAAGGCAGTAACTTGAGCAAGTATTCACTTGCACCAAGTGCCAGAGACAGGCATTAAAGCCAAAGTATCTCCAGCAGCAGCATCTTACAGCTCAATGTGACAGTCACTTCATCTTAGGGTATTCAGGCTCCAGGGCAACCCTGCCATTTCCCATCCAGATAGGAAAAACGAGGCCTTTAGCCTGTTTGCATCACAGCATCAGGTCAGTTCTGAAAACCAGAACCAGAGGATTCTCAGATTAAGTTTCCCAGAGAGTTTATCTCAAGACTGCAACATTCAAGCTTTGGAGATGCTTTCCTTACAAACAAAAGCACCCCCCAGCTTGAAATCACAGCCAGAGTTTAGTTCTGAAGAAAGACCACAAGGGGCAAATGCTTACCTTCCCCACCCTACCAGAAGTGTCTGCAAGACACACTTGCAGGTGTTAACCCTGAAGGAAGCACAAGATACTTCTGGATCCGAATTGGGGCTTCAGTTGATCACTCTAGGAGCCCCCCAAACGTTACCCATCAACACCTACCTTATATCAATAGATAGTTTGGAACGTGATAAATTGTCTGAAAGACACAAAAAACCACTTCCACACACACCTGCAAAGAACAATCTTGAAAATGAACATCAACAGTTTCACTTACAATATAGCATCCAATTGCTTAGGCATTATGTCAGATAAACTACGGGAAAGAATTAAAGAGCCAACAAACCTTTAGATCTGAAGTGAAACTAAACAATTAAATTCAAACAAAACCCATATCCCCAGATCCTATTTTCCAATCATGGATCACCAAGGCTGCAAACTGCAGAAATGGAATCACACCATCCTTACTCATTTTTCTTGAGACTATCACTATGTTGCCTGGGGTTGTGCAGACTCAAGGCATGCCTCAGCCTCCCAGGTAGCTGGGATTACAGGTGCGTGCCACCACACCCAGCTACTTTTGAGCCTAGGTCTTGCTATGTTGCCCAGGGCACCATGGACTCTGGAATAAAGACAATGTGCCACCATGCCCAGCTGATTACAGAGTATTTAAAATCAAATTCTCTTTGCAAACTGGAGGGCAGGAACATTTGTAAACAGTTTCACTCCACTGGGCAACAAGCCTGTGGTGGAATTTAAGGCAATAGGACTTGGGCAGCCTCAAATTCCAGTGCTCCTGGAGCAGCCACAGAAACAGGCCAGGAGCGGGGGATGTTACTGCTATGCCAAGTTACTGGGAATCCCTTACTCAAGAAAAATCGCTACGGCAGGTGTTTTAGTTATGGTGATACACACATTCCAGAAAGTTTAGAAAAGGAAAAACCAAATGCTAGCCCAATAACGACATCCATGAAAGGCAAGGGAAACTGAGGTAGGTAGAGAATCTCCATGTTTCCAGATGACGTGGTCGTTTTCCTGGGTCATGAGTTTTGCCCAAAACGGGGTCTCTCAGAAGTGGGAGCACTTTCCTATTATAGATAAGGGAGAGTGCCCCAGTTCTGAAAAACCCAGCTTAGGCTTTTCCAGCTGCGTGATGGTCCGGCGATCTTCCACATCTGGAGTATATTCATATCGCAGTCAGGTCAGAACGTGAGCTCAACCTTAATAAAAGCAAAACAGCAACATTGCCCACCTTACTGGGATGATCTACTCTGATTTACAGAGGATTAGAAAGGAGATGAGAGAAAGCCACAGATTGGAACTAAACAGGGATCAACTATACATTTCCCATAGCTTAGGCTATAATATAAAATCTGGTATATACCAACAAGCGTGTTCAGCGTGGAACTGGTACTATCTTATCCTGGCAGAGACAAGCAGCTGAGAAACTTGTCAGACCATCTCTAAGAGCTGCTGTTGCCAGGGGAGACCACACTCCATCAACTTTGGAATTTACACTCGGGCAGAATCTCCAGATATGCTTTTATCTGTCCTTTTCTCCTACTTATTTGTCTGATGGGACTTCTGACTGGTTTACCAGCCAAGAATTCAGAGAGTTGGATTCTACTCCTCAAAACTGGACTTTGCAAAAGTGCCTACCTGAGGTTAGGAGGGGCAAAGGGGCACCATCTTGAACATGTTTGGGAACTTTCTGACTAGATGGTAATTAGGGTCAAGTAAACCGGCCACTTGTAGCATTAAGGATTTTTTGTTTTTCGTTAACTTCCCCATGCTACTGGAACCCTGTTGCTGAAACTGCTTGTTGGGCAACTGCTACACACTATGGCTTTTTGGTTAGACCTCTGCCCCTTTTAACCCAATTTCAGGTTGACCACTCATGGTGGCCAACCAGCCATTTATAAGTTTCGAAGAACGTTTACTTCAAACTGTATTTCGTCATGCTCTAGTTGCCCAATGCCAGCGGAAGCAGGGATTCAGGCCCCTTGGGGAGTGCCACAAGCTTGGAGAGCTTTAGGTAGCATCTACCTTAATCCATTTTGCATACTTCTACCCAGTGAGGGGGGAATAGTGAGACAGTACCTGAACAGTCAGATAAAGACTGGAGAACTTCCAAGGCCAAACTCGCATTGCCCCCAAACTAGCTACAGTTCATTGGTAAAATCCTCAACCGAGGCAGAACTCATCATGTATCACAGTTCTGATGCCATTTGCAGGGAAATGTTCAGTGATGAAGAGTGAGAGACTAACCTAAGCTTTTTGAGATGTAAAAGAACATCCTGTTGATTAATGTTGCAACTCACCTGCTCCGATTTCCTGTTTTTGTTTTTGGAGACTAGGTTTCACTATTTTTGCCCATGGAACCACACAGGCTCACACTGCCCGGGTACCACGGACTCAAGCAATCCCCAGTCTCAGCTTCCCCAGGTAGCTGAGATTACAGGCACAAACCACCACGCCCAGCTATTTTTTGGGACTAGGTCTTACTATGTTGACCCGAATGGGACTCGAACCGCGATCCCTAGCCCCAGCTGCTTCATAGGCTGAAGCTTACAGCCACACACCACCATGCCCCAGCCCGATTTCCTGGTTTCAATGGGGTACCAGGAAAGGTAAATCCTGTTGAGTGATTTAGGGATCTTGAAAAAGAACAGCCTGGGGGTGGGTGGGACACAACAAAACTACAGTTCCTACAAATGGCTTGGCCCAAAACCTTGTCATTCATGTTTCCATGGAACCTAGAATAGTCACCCCGGGGCCTTGCTTGGCCCCTGCCGAATCTCCTCAGATGAATCTCCTCAGATGAATCTCCTCAGATGAGTTTCCGCAGCCGGTGAATCTCAGCTATGGCGGCACTTTCCCATCGAACATTAGAAAGTGCCCCCAAGGCTGAGACTCACAAGCTGGGAGGAGGCGTCCTGCACGCTTGACTCAACTGTAAGAACAGGGTTAAGAGTTTATGCGAGATCACTCCAGCTCCCTCAGGAGTCTTCCAAGCTGGCACTGCAACAAATGTACAAAGTTTAGCAACAGGTGTACCTCCTACAAGCAGCAGACAGTGCAAACAAACAAGCCCCCCACCAAGGTCACCTTCACTTCAGTTACTCACGAAACCAGGCGTGGCCAGCTCCAGGGGGTCACAGGGGAAAAGTTCAGCAGACCAGGTGTTCCAGACCCCTCCCTGGGAGAGGCCCTTTGCAAATGGAGATTTTGTAAGTAAGTATCTT
Organism: Uropsilus gracilis; assembly: GCA_004024945.1. Taxonomy (NCBI): domain Eukaryota; kingdom Metazoa; phylum Chordata; class Mammalia; order Eulipotyphla; family Talpidae; genus Uropsilus; species Uropsilus gracilis. The sequence continues at coordinate 5,210 of PVHY01023948.1, forward strand.
ATTCAAGAACACCCTCTTCCACCCAGATTTCAGACCCCCTCCCCCAAGAGAACTCCAGAGCCAAAAGCCAAAAGGTTGGAGCTGTTTTTGCATGCCCTACAAGCTGTGGGCTGATTTTTTTTTAAGATTTTTTTGTGGTTGAGACTACCTCTCGCTATCTTTGCCTGTGGAACCGCAGGCTCATGTTGCAATCCCCAGCCTCAGCTTCCCAAGTAGCTGGGATTACAGGCACGCGCCGCCACGCCCAGTTGTTTTTTTGGGACTAGGTCTTGCATGTTGCCTTGGGGCAGGTCTCAGCCGACTCCATAAGCTGTCGCTTACAGGCACGCACCGCCATACCCAGCCCTGAAGGCTGATTTTTAGTGACTTTAGTAGACTGGGGACTTATCTGCAAATTCTAGTGACCCCGGAGTTACCAGACCGGCCAGGTGGCCAACTTCTCTCCTGCCTTAATTCCTCCCCACAACGCTTTAGACCATCTAGATCAAGTCACTCCAGCCCCCTCCACCCCCTAGCCCTCCATCCAACTCTGGCAAACGACCCTTGAGATTTTAATGGCCCCCAGCTTGGTGTGTTAAGGTTCTAGAAACAGCCAAGATTGCTTAAATCCAAAGAAACCAGGGAAAAGGCACTTTCCTGTATGATCAAGAGACAAAAAGTCCTCCGGGCTGTTTCTTCACCCTAAACCAGCTATAGAAAACAAGTCTCCTCCCTGCAGGGTCTTCAGAGATTTATGGCTAGAAAGTTGCCTCAGTCGACCCAATCATCTCTGTGTTCAGAGTCTAGAAAGACCGGTTGACCGAGGAAGATGACCCCTAAAAATACGCTTAACGATACAGGTTACCCATGCCCCGGTACTGAAAAGAATGCTATGTGGATGCACATCTCGAGGCCTTGCAATCAGTTCTCATGGAGATTGAAGTACATTAAATACATTATTTTCATAAATATAAAGTATTTAAACAAGTCTACAGGTATCACGAAGAATAAAAAAAGCAGTTGAGGAACAGGCTAGAAAAGCCAACTCACTCTAACTCTTCCGCCCCAAACATGCCCACTCGGCCGGGCTCCCCACCCGTAGAGGCCTCACCTTCACAGCGGTAGGGTGGCAAGGCCTGGTGGACGCAGGTGGCCTGCGGGCAGGCGTCTGGCTCGCTCGACAGGGGGCGGCAGTCCCATCCGCGGGTCGCTGGCGAGGCCTCCGGCTTGCAGGCCCGGACCGGCGAGGTCAGAGAAGAGACGTTCTCCGAACCCCAAAGGCTAGAGGGAAATGGAGCAGGAGCAGCTGCGCAGCTTTTAGACTCTCTCAGCTGCAGGAAGAGGCGGGCCCGGGGGGGGGGCCTTCTTGGAGGCGGGCCCACCCAGAGCCACACCCTCCGAGTGGAGGTGGCCACACCCAATTTCCGCCCTCCCGGGTCCATCTTCCCTCTCTCCCTGGACTTTAAGATGGCTCCCGTAGGCCGGGCACGGTGGCTCGTGCCTGGAAGCTTCAGCCTATGAAGTGGCCGGGCCTAGGGATCGCGGTCCTGCTGTGGGCAACACAGCGAGACCTAGTCCCCCAATAGCTGGGCGTGGTGGCGCGCGCCTGTAATCCCAGCTACCTGGGAAGCTAAGGCTGGGGATTGCTTGAGCCCGTGGTACCCCGGGCAACGTGGGCCTGCGGTTCCACCAATGTGCCGTGGCCCTGGAACAGTCCCTCATTTGACAAATGGACGCAGCCACAGAAAGAGACCGCAGGACCAATGAACCCAACATAACCCAAAAAGAACAATGAGTGGAGACTGAACACAGGGGGTGGGCGGTGGAGGAGGGAAGGCATGCCAGTAGCCATATACTATGTGAGAAAATAAAAGAATTTAGAAAAAAGGAAATTAAAAAAAAAATGGCTCCTGTGCTTTGGTTGAGACAAACTTCAGCCACTTGTCCTAGAGATGTTTCAAGTTTTCACTATCTTCACTCATTTTTCAGAGACTAGGTCTCGCTATGTTGCCCGGGATAGTCCCGATACCGCGAATTCAAGCAATCCTCGGCCTCAGCTTCCCAGGTAGCTGGGATTACAGGCGCGCGCCACCATGCCCAGCTATTTTATTTTTGGAACTAGGTCTCACTACGGGCCCCAAGCGGGACGCCAACCGCGATCCCTAGCCCCGGCCGCTTCATAGGCTGAAGCTTACAAGCACGAGCCACTGTGCCGCCCGGCCTTGTTTTAAGTTTTTAGATGTCTTCAAAAATGCCATTGCACGCCTCCCCCCCACCCCCCATCACTGTTCTCTAAAGAAACGCCCGTTTGGGTGCAGGGGGTGCTGGGCCTGAGGGTAGGGGGTCTGGGACCCTAACCCATAGCCACAAAGTTCTTACCCAGCCGAGTTCATCCCAAGCAGAGTCGGGGAGCAGGAAGAGGAGCGACTCACAATTATTAACCTCAAGGTTGAAATATTCTGCGCGTTTTAAACGGGCAGAGGGGGGACTGCACCCCCAAAATACGCCTGTCGGCAAATGGATTCTCTCTGAGCTCATTTACCCCTTTTACTTTTTCCTCTTACAATCTTTTTAAATGTTTGCACTTACATTTCTTCTGTCGAGTTGGTGGTCGTGAAGAAAGACGAAAAACGCTGAAACTGCGGTGGGAGCCATCTTTTCCGAGGAGGTAGTAAACGCTCCCCAAGGAGCGGCTCTCCGGCAGACAGAAGAGGAGGGTCTGACCCCTTCTCTCAACCTCTCCTGAAGAAGGTGGGGCTGGAAGCTGCTTAGCAACCAGATCTGGAGATCGTGTTCGGTGTCTCTTCTAGCTACTTTGTTGAATTTATGGTCTCTGCCCCACCCTGTCTTTTGTCTTCAGATGTAACAACTGGATGTTACACCTGGGTGGCTTGGGCCACCTGGAGTTGTTTTTCAGCTTTCCTGGTCTTTCTGAAGTACTGGGGGTGGAGGGCCACTCATACTGACACTTCTTGGTCTTACTTGCCGGGTGAAACTCAGCCAAGAACTAAGGCCTTTTGCCTACACCCCGGGAGACTGGCAAGTGCAAGGTGGTCACTCTCCAGACTAAGGGCCGTGGAGCCATGTCCACGGGAACCCAAAGTCCCAGTGTGCAAGTCTACAGGCTTTATAGGGTCATTTTAAGGTCCCTCACCTGCCCCACTAGGATCCTCATACCCCACTCCAAGATGCCTGTCTGAGTGGATTTCTTTCTTTCTTTCTTTTTTTTTTTAGACTAGGTCTTGCTATTTTTGCCCGTGGAAACGCAGGCTCTCATTGCCCGGGGTACCACAGACTCAAGCCATCCCCAGCCTCAGCTTCCCAGGGATTACAGGCACGCACCACTATGCCCAGCTATTTTTTGGAACTAGGTCTTGCTACGGGCCCCAGGCGGGACTCGAACCGCGATCCCTAGCCCCGGCCGCTTCATAGGCTGAAGCTTACAAGCACGAGCCACCGTGCCGGCCTTGAGTGGATTTCTTTCTGAGATGCTGCTTAGCGTCTAAATCCTTTCATCCTCCCAGCAATCTAGTCTTCCTGAAACTTGATGGATCAGCTTGGGGATCATCCAGTCTGCAACAGGCAGGGTGTTTTGTTTTAAATCCGAAATCACTCCATTTTATTTATTTATTTGTTTGTTTGTTTGTTTGTTTGTTGAGACTAGGTCTCGCTATTTTTGCCCCTGGAATCCGCAAGCTCTCGTTGCCCAGGGTACCACAGACTCAAGCAATTCCCAGCCTCAGCTTCCCAGGTAGCTGGGATGACAGGCGCGCGCCACCATGCCCAGCTATTTTTTTGGAACTAGGTCTCGCTACGGGCCCCAGGCGGGACTCGAACCGCGATCCCTAGCCCCGGCCGCTTCATAAGCTGAAGCTTACAGGCACGAGCCACCGTGCCCGGCCTGAAATCACTCCATTTAGATTGGGGACAAAATATAAATGGAAGGAGACATCTTTTTTTTTTTTTTTTTGAGACTAAGTCTCGCTATTTTGGCCCGTGGAACCACCACAGACTCAAGCAATCCCCAGCCTCAGCTTCCCAGGTAGCTGGGATGACAGGTGCGCACCACCACGCCCAGCTGTTTTTTGGGATTAGGTCTGGCTATGTTACCCCTGAGGGAGGGGGGCTCCAACTGCGATCCCCAGTCCCAGCTGCAACTCCATAGGCTGTCGCCTACAGGCACGTGCTACCTTGCCTGCCTCATTTTTAATATCCAATATAAAGTGCCCTCCTGGCCACTGACCCAGATGCTTGAGGATCCAGGGTAACAGCTTGGTCTGCGTTAAAAACAAAGGAAATCACATTATGATCAGTTTCCTGAGGGTGGACCTCCAAGCAAGTGACCACAGCTACAAATTTAGAATTTTCAAAGTTTTGTTTTGTTTTGAGACTAGGTCTCACTATTTTTGCCCATGGAACCACGGACTCAGGCAATTCCCAGCCTCAGCTTCCCAGGTAGCTGGGATTACAGGTGTGCGCCATCACGCCCAGCTATTTTTTGAGACTAGGTCTTGCTGTGTTGCCCCAAGTGGGACTAGAACTGTGATCCCTAGCCCCAGCCGCTTGCTTCATAGGCTGAAGCTTACAGGCACGAGCCACCATGCCTGGCTTAATCTTTTACATATTTATACTAAATTTTAGCTAACTCATAAGCATTATTTCCTCTTTATCACTTCTAAAAACTCTTGGTTAATTAGTGAGGTTTATCAGCTTCTCTCACACCAGGTAGAGGATCAGTCATTTTACACATGGGATAAAGCAAAGTTACAAGCTTTTAACATCAAAAGAAGCTTTTCTCCCCCTCTCAGGGGAGCACACTCTATTCATGGTATTTTAAGTGTTTCCCAACTTCTCTCCTCCCAAATGCTGGATGCATTACACAATTCACATGCTTCTTACAGTCTGGGTGATGGGGTACCTGGCCCCAGCGGCTCCATTGTAAAGTTGGCCTCTGCTTCCAGACCCTAGCAGCCTCAGCTCACCAGCCTCCCCCACCACCTGGACTTTGACTAGGGCGGAGTTCTGGCCTTTGGGTCATTCTCCCACACAGTGAGGGCAAGTTCCTTGAGGGCAGAGTCCTGGTCCCAGCAAGCTCTGCCCACCCGTCCACCCCCACCTCCATCCCCATCCCCATCCCCACCCCCACCCCTACCCCCACGCCAGCACTTTGAAACAGACTTGGACTTCCTCTGTGACCCCATAGGGCAATGTGTCTCTGCAAATGGCAGGCTTTGGAGATTGCTTTGGGATCAAGGAAAAGCCCCTCCCCCCTTCAAATGAGTTCCCAGAGAATTCACAATTCCAGGTCATCACACTCAAAAATCATGGGGTCCCTGAAGCACCCCCAATGGATTCTACGTGGGTCAGAGAATATATATATATAATATATATTATATATATATATTTTTTTTTTTTTTTTTTGAGACTAGGTCTCACTATTTTTGCCCGTGGAACCGCAGGCTCTCGTTGCCCGGGGTACCACAGACTCAAGTGATCCCCAGCCTCGGCTTCCCAGGTAGCTGAGATTACAGGCGTGCACCACCACGCCCAGCTATTTTTTTGGAACTAGGTCTCTCTACGGCCCCTGGTGGGACTCGAACTGTGATCCCTAGCCCCGGCTGATTCATAGGCTGAAACTTACAGGCACAAGCCACCATGCCAGGCCCTGGGCCAGACAATATTGCAAAGGGCTCTTCAAAGCCCCATATCTCTTAAAGAGACACCTCTCATCCCACTGCCAGTAGTGAGCCCTCAGTTAACCCTTTAAACGAAGCACATCACCTCAGGGCCTAAAGATAACCCCCAAGTTTCCAGAAAAACTTAGATTTCTGCTGTGAGCCCCAAAGCTACAGAAACACTTGCTTTGAGGAAAGCCAGGGAACCACATTTCCCTTCGGTCCGTCCTAGAGAGATTCCCAAATCTCACTGATTTCCAAATTTACAGGTTTCTCACTGATCCCTGGACTCCTGTACGGCCTCAACCCCCAGCAAATCCCAGTCACCTGAAGATCCTCATGCCTCTGAGAAACCCGCAGGGTTTGGGGAAAGTCCATGTTTCCCCAAGGATAGCCTCACCTCTCACCAACGCTGGCTCCTGCTCCTGCCATCTCTTCCTACAGAGCTGCCACTTCAAGTGGGAAAATGTCCTTCAGGAAGAGGTTGTCCGGTCCAGGAGTACGTTCAAGGGCGCTGAGCTTGAAGTTACTAAGGCAGCAGGGTGTCTCCATCCAGTTCTAGAAGGCGCAGGCACCATGTGTGGGTGGCCAAGACTCCCAGCAGCCCCTGCGGGACAGGTGTGTTCCCCAGAGCAGTGTTGGCCATGCGAGGGCCTCTGAGACGTGGAGTCCATGGCTGGAGTCCACGCAGGCCCCTCAGTTCCCCCTACACCTGAGCCCCTGAGACGGGTAGTTGTGGTAGGAGGGTTGGGGGTGATGGGTTTGAGCTCCTAGAGGCCCTTAACTGAATCAGTCCCTGTTGCAAAATGGAGTCCTTGGCTATGTGTGCGGCTACTTCTGACCTGGTCTGTCTTCTGTAGAGAAGTTACCCTGGAGCCTCCTGGGTCGTGGAGAACAATGTGAAGCTGTGAAGCAGGGCCTTGAGAATCGGCATACCACCGCTTCTTAGCACGCAGATCATGATGTAGGTACCCCTTTCCTCTGTGCTCCCCCTGCCCATCCTAAGACTGACCCTGTCTCCTTGGGGTTTTTTTTTTGAGACTAGGTTTCACTATTTTTGCCCGGGGTACCACAGATTCAAGCCATCCCCAGCCTCAGCTTCCCAGGTAGCTGGGATTACAGGCACGCACCACCACATCCAGCTGTTTCTTCTGGAACTAGGTCTCTCTAAGGGCCCCAGGCGGGACTTGAACCGCAATCCCTAGCCCCTGCCGCTTCATAGGCTGAAGCTTACAGGCATGAGCCACCGTGCCCGGCCTGACCCTGTCTCCTTGGATTGGGCAAATCCTTCTCTCTTTTTTTTGAAACCTGGTCTTGCTGTGTTGCTCAGGGAACCGCAGGCTCACATTGCCCGGGGTACCACAGACTCAGCAATCCCCAGCCTCAGCCTCCCAGGTAGCTGGGATTACAGGCGTTGCTACCACACCCAGCCCAACCTGCAGACTCAAGTGATCCCCAGTCTCAGCTTCCCGGTACCTGGGATTACAGGCACCCACCACTATATTCAGTTGCTTTTTCTTTTTTTTTGAAACCAGGTCTCGCTATTTTTGCCCGTGGAACCGCAGGCTCACGTTGCCTGGGGTACCACAGACTCAAGCAGTCCCCAGCCTCAGCCTCCCAGGTAGCTGGGATTACAGGCACACGCCACCACGCGCAGCTATTTTTTTTGGAACTAGGTTTCACTGTGTTGCCCCGAGCAGGTCTCCAGCCGTGATCCCCATCCCTGCCCTGGCTTCCTAGGCTGCTGCTTACAGGCCTGGCCGACCCTGTTTTTGTTTGTTTTTCACCACAGTGTTTTGTTACCTCCTCAAAATATACTTTCCAGACTAGCAGGTGGATCTCCTTCATCGGATACACCAGCACCTGGCCAACCTCCTCAGACCAACCGACCCCCCCACATTGGACTGGGTGAGTATCTGATTATAAAGAGTTCACATTGAAGCTGAAGGACTAGCTGGTCTCTCTGGCATCCCCCTGGTGTTAAGAGCTTCTCCCAGAGCATCTAGTTGCAGCTACTGGGCAACTTTTTAACCACTTGGGAGCCTTGTCCCAAGCTGTGGACCAAATGGTAACATTTCTGTGCAGCTGGTGGTTGTGTGTGTGGTGTGGGAAATGAGCTGAGATGTGTTTTCACAAGTCTTCCAGCCAGCCGGGGATGGCTTCCAGCACCCACATCTTTCCTGTCTAAGGTGTGATCTCACCTGTGGGCGTGTTGCTGGACTTGGTTAACTGCCCCTCCTGGATGGTGGAACTCAGCCTGCAGCAAGCCCCTAGGTTAGTAAGACCTGGGGCTGGTAGCTGGAGATGTCAGAGAGCTTTGAGGGTGACAACATCCTGGCACTGTGCCAGCCTCTGGAAAGACCTGTCTGGCTCACTTCTGAGAACTAGGTAGACCTATGATTCCTTTATATGTGTGAGTTGAGGCTTTTTTTTTTTTCTTTTTAGACTAGGTCTCCTTATTTTTGCCTGTGGAGCCATAGGCTCACCTTGCCTGGGGCACCAAAGACTCAAGCAATCTCCAGCCTCAACTTCCCAAGAAGTGGGATTACAGGTGTGTGCCACCACATCCAGCTATTTTTTTGGAACTAGGTCTCGCTATGTGCCCCTGGCGGAATTCGAACTGCGGTCCCTGGTCCCAGCCGTGGCTTCCTAGGCTGCCACTTACAGGCATGCGCCACCTGCCCAGCCTGAGTGGAGGCTATTTACACTGTTGGAGAACTAAGAAATCAAGTTCCTTTTTTTTTTGAAACTGGGTCTTGCTATTTTTGCCCGTGGAACCGCAGACTCTCATTGCCTGGGGTACCCCGCAGACTCTCATTGCCTGGGGTACCACACAGACTCAAGCAATCCCCAGCCTCAGCTTTCCAGGTAGCTGGGATTACAGGCACGCACCACCACGCCCAGCTATTTTTTGGAATTAGGTCTCACTACGGGCCCCAGGCGGGACTCGAACCGCGATCCCTAGCCCCTGCCGTTTCATAGGCTGAAGCTTACAAGCACGAGCCAGCGTGCCCGGCCAGAAATCAAGTTCCAAATGGAGTCACTGGTTAATAAACGCTGCTCCAACAAACCTAGAATTAACTTTTAACTTGACGGTAGTTTCCCAGAGTGGAATTTAATTAATTAATTAATTAATTAATTAATTAATTAATTTTAGAGGCTAGGTCTCGCTATGTTGCACAGGGTAGTCCTGATCCCATGGACCCAAGCGATTCCTAGCCTCGGCCTCCCAAGGCTGGGATTAAAGATGTGGGGCACCGTGCCCGGTCCAGAGTGGAATTTTAAATCAGATTAATTAGGGCTTGCCTGAGGTGATCTGCCAGACCCCTGCTTCTCCATAAAGAGAACGTCAACACAGAATCCATTTTGTAGTATAACTTCCCAGCCCTGCTCTCTTCCCTGTGAAAGTTCTACTTGCTACCTCTCTAGTGAATCTCCTGTCTGTTAGGTGCAATCTGCCCCATTCATGAATCACTGAATAAAGCCAATAAGATCTTCAGAACATAGTTTGTTTTTTTTAAAACATCCTTTGGGTTTTTCAATGCTTCCAAATATTATGAGTAATAAACTTTAAGAACCCTTCTAGACATCTGCTTAAATGTCAGTTTACAAGAAGAATTCTGGAATCTCAGCACTCCCCACCTGACCAGTAGGGAACAGGCATCAACTATGCACTAGATTCATTCTCACAAGTTAAATTGTTCTTCCCACAGAAACTAATCTTTTCAAGAGTGTACCTAAGCCGGGCACGGTGGCTCGTGCCTGTAAGCTTCAGCCTGTGAAGCAGCCGGGGCTAGGGATCGCGGTTCGAGTCCCACCTGGAGCCTGTAGCGAGACCTAGTTGCAAAAAAATAGCTGGGCATGGTGGCGTGCGCCTGTCATCCCAGCTTCCTGGAAAGCTGAGGCTGGAAAGCTGAGGCTGGGGATGGCTTGAGTCTGTGGTACCCCGGGCAACGAGAGCCTGGGGTTCCACAGGCAGAAATAGGGAGACCTAGTCTCAAAAAAAAAAAAAAAAAAAAAGCGTACCTAAACATCTCTCCATCCCTGAAACACGAATTTGCCCTGTGGTTGTGTGAAGCATATGTCCCAGTGCTTTCTAAAAATACTCCAAAGTTTTACATGGGAACTGACATTTTGATTGCAAGGAATTATTTCAGAAGCTCCTAGAGTAGGGGAAGGGAGCTCCCTCTCCTGTAAGGATGTGTCTGCTCTTAGAGACTGCCATATCATTTCTCCAAGCGACTCATCTCTTCAAAAATGAGTCACAGCTTTGCCTTCATTCTTAAAACCATACAGTAAGTTACCTGGTAAAGAAGCTTTGTTTTATTATTGGGAGGGGGGGCTGATAGCATAGAAGTAACTTAAGTCATCAGACACCATTGTTCACAAGGCGTAAATCCACTCTGTGGACTCTCCATGCTTGTCTTCCTTGCCACTGTGTCCTTGCCTTCTATCCATCCTGCTATTCCGGCTCCAGTTTTCCGGAACAAATCCGCTCTCCCATCTCAAGCTTCTGCCTTCCCCAAACCACAGGTGTCTCTGGAACCCAGGCCATTCTGCCCTGGGACAACCTCTCCATGCCAGAGAGGGCCCCTCTGTCCTTTCCACAGAGGTCTGTTTTCTCTCTTCCGCCCTTCAGGCCGTGCTCTGGTTAGGAAAAGTGATGCTCAACTGATGCAGCCTCTTCCCCTCCCCACCTGGTTAGTCTCTGATGTGGGAAGGGCATGGTTGACACGTGGCCAGCAGGGGGCGAGGTGCCACGCGCTCATTCCGGGGGTGCAGGCTGAGGGCTGCCTCTGATGGCTTCCACACCTTGTCCTAAGATGGCTGCCGTGGTTGCCCCCAGGCCCCAGGAGGCAAGAAGATGGAAGGAAAAGCTGTAGGACGAATTATTTTCTCAGGAAATCACGGTCCGTCCATGGCAATGAGCCTGGGCTTACACTCCGTCCTCCAGACCAGCCACCTGAGCTCGGGTGCTGCAAGAAAGCATGGGAAATGGCTCTGGTTGGCCGGGGGTGGGGTGGTGGTGGTGTCAGAAATGCAACGTGTTTGGTTGCTAGGTGGGGAGCTGTAGGCAGGTGAGGGGTGGCCTCCTACTGACTGCCCAAGGTTTTTGCCCCAAGTCAAAGGGCAGTTCTTTCCACCTTCTGAAGCCGGGACACCAATATGGGCAGTATTGAAATTTAGGCATTAGCTGGGCACGGTGGCTCGTGCCTGTAAGCTTCAGCCTATGAAGCGGCTGGGTCTAGGGATCGCGGTTCGAGTCCCGCCTGGGGACCGTAGCGAGACCTAGTTCCAAAAAAAAAAAAAAAAATAGTTGGGCATGGTGGCTTGCGCCTGTCATCCCAGCTACCTGGGAAGCTGAGGCTGGGGATGGCTTGAGTCCGTGGTACCCCGGGCAACGAGAGCCTGCGGTTCCACGGGCAAAAATAGCAAGACCTAGTCTCAAAAAAAAAGAAATTTAGGCATTGATGCCATTAACTGTGCATGAAAAACACAGAGGTAAAAGAGGCCTGAACAGGAAAAGGGCACTGGTGTAAACAGGATAAGGCGACTTTCACTTTGTTGCAAATTCCAGGTGTGGAGCCTGGAGGAGAAAATGTATCACTAAGAGTGTGTAGAGGGCAATCGGAGCCTTTGGCTTTTAGGGGAAAAAAAAAAAAGATCGAAAGGAAAGGAACAGGGAGTGGAGAGACTTTTGGGGACACAGGCTTTTGGAGCGATGAGAATGGCAGGCGGGTAACTGGAGTAAGGCAGGGCATGGTGGCGTATATCTGCAAGTAGCAGCCTAGGAAGTCGTGGCTGGGGCCAGGGATCGCGGTTCGAGTCCCACTGGGGGCCCGTAGTGAGACCTAGTTTCAAAAAAATATAGTTGGGTATGGTGGTGCATGCCTGTAATCCCTGCTGCCTGGGAAGCTGAGGCTGGGGATTGCTTGAGTCCATGGTACCCTGGGCAACGTGAGCCTGCGGTTCCACGGGCAAAAGTAGAGAGACCTAATCTCAAAAAAAGAGTAACCTGAGTGACCAGGTGGGCAGAAGCCCCCTGGAAGAGTGAGCTGGAGGTGGCAAGGAGGCATGGTGGCCGGCAGAAGAGTGGCCAGTGTGGAGAGTGTGGCACCACAGGAAAGTGGCATCGTAAGTTGGTATATGGAGATAGGCAGGGATTTGGAAAGCTGATTTGTGCATCAGCAATTGTGGAAGAAGCTTGAAGCACCTTGGAGAAGGGGAGCAGCTGGGAACACTGGAGAAGAAGCAAAGGGAAGGCGCCAGAGAAAGACTGGGCTTTGCAAAAGTGCCAGCCTCAGGTGTGGAGGGGCAAAGGGCACCATCTTGGACATGTGTCTTTGGGCCCTTTGGGACTGAAAATGGTGGCTGGGGTCAGATGACTGGCTACTTAGTTTCCCTGTTAATATTCCCTTATAAATAAACCCTGTTGTTAAACTGCATTTGTCTGGCAACTGCTAGGCGCAGGTGGTACGAACCTGAGGGAACCTGGGAGGCAGAAACAGCATTTTATTTTTATTTATTTTGTTTTTGAGACTAGGTCTCGCTAGTTTTGCCTGTGGAACCGCAGGCTCTCGTTGCGGGGGGGGGGGGCACACGACACGAACAACGGGGGACAACCACAGATTCAAACAATCCCCAGCCTCAGCCTCCCAGGGAGCTGGGATTACAGGCGCGCGCCACCACGCCCAGCTATTTTTTTGGAACTAGGTCTCCCTACGGGTCCCAGGTAGGACTCGAACCGCGATCCCTAGCCCCGGCCGCTTCATAGGCTGAAGCTTACAGGCACAAGCCACCGTGCCTGGCCTAGAAGCTGCATTTTAAATGTGGCTTGTTGGTTGGTAGTTTCTGACCCATTTTGGCCTGATTTCACTTCCACCTGCTAGAATGCAGACATGTACTAGAGAGGGAGGTGGGGGTTGGGTGGGGGGATGAGCAGCCCCCTAGAAGGCTTATGCTCTGAGCCTCTTCAAAGAAACCCTCTTGGTCAACAAATCCAGAAAGTCGGTCAGCTTTCTGGACCAGGTTGTTCCTGAGGTGGTATCTATGGGGTTTTTATTTATAGGGGTGATTGAGTGATGGCATGGAGGAATGTACGTCCTCCTAAGATCTGTATGCACTCCAGAGAGGGAGGGTGGACACAGTGTCACCCTGGGCTATGGGGGAAGGGTCATAGGTCAGGGCCAGCAGGAGTGTGGGAAGGTGTGGCCCAGAGCCTGCTGATGTGTTTTCCCCATTGAAAAAAAACATGGTTACTAGAAAACCTGAAAAAGACACCTGTGGCCTGTGTTCTATTTTTATTGGATGCTACTGGAGGATATAATACCTATTTATATTTATATTTCACCTTAAAAATCACCAATTTACATAGTTCTACAGAAATAATAATGGTGGTAACGTGTACTTGAAGAATTTATCAGCTCCATGTGCTTTATATATATTCATTCACACCTTTCATTTTCACACCAATGCGTCATGATAAAAACTCACACCTCTTCTAGCCCTCAGCAGGCACTACCAGTTTTAATTCCCTCCATTCTCAAAATGGGAGGGTAAATACCATTTTACTCATTTCCGTGCCTGAAAAACCACAGCAGATCCTCTCACAGAGCAGTCTTAGGCCGGAGTGCCTGAGAAATGTATGCCTCTGGTATGCATAGGTTTCAACTGGGTCCAGAAAAACATTTGCATCCATCAGTTTAGAAGGTGGGAGCTGGGGGAAAGGGTGGAAGGTTGAGAATGTGGAATGGAGCTCCGGGATGAAACATCTAAGGGGGGATGCATTCAAAGGTTCTGAGGAATCCATGTTTTCTTCCTCTCTAAGGTGGAACCCTGAGGGCCTAGAGAAAGGAAACAGAATGAAAGAAGAGCAAGATAATGGAGGCAAGAATCTCAATCTTCCCCCTTTTAGTCCCAAGCACATTTTGGGGAAGAGCTGCCTGAACCAAAAGATTATTTTTTATTTATTTAAATTTTTAGAGACTTTGTCTTGCTATGTTGCCCAGGGTTGTCTCGAACCCAAGGACTCACGTGATCCGCAGGTTCAGCCTGCCAGGTAGGTGGGATTACCGGCATGTGTCACCATGCCTGGCACCCAAAAGATTTATTCTCTTATTTTCATATATCGGTCATCTTTGTATAGTTATTGTTCCCCTTAGGTATGTTGTCCATCAATAACGCACCCCTCTATCAGCACCCTGCCTCCCCTCCCCTTCCCTGCTCCCATCGTGCCAAATCCTCAAAGCTTGGCCCACTGGTCCTGTCTTTTTTCTTTTTTGGAACAACCTCCTTTCCCTGGCTGAGGGCCTGCACCCAGGGATTTTTATGGCAAAGGGAGTTATACGCAGAGATACTAGAAGAAGCTCACGGAAGCATTATTCATAGGAACCAGAGAGCAGAAGCCATGGAAATGTACCTGGATGGATGAAGAGCCAACATGGCTTGAGGTATAAGGCACAGACTAACTACAACAGATTTTTTTTTTTTTTTTTTTGAGACTAGGCCCTGTATTTTTGCCTGTGGAACCGCAGGCTCACGTTGCCCAGGGTACCACAGACTCAAGCAATCCCCAACCTCAGCTTCCCAGGCAGCAGGGATTACAGGCTTGCACCACCATGCCCAGCTATTTTTTGGGACTAGGTCTCACTGTGTTGCCCCGAGCGGGACTCAACCGCGATCCCCAGACACCGCTGCTTCATAGGCTGAAGCTTACAGCCACGAGCCACTGTGCCCAGCTACATCAGGTTTATTATTCAGTCTTAGGTAGGAAGGAAATTCTGACACCTAGTGTCAGAGCCTGGTGGATGAGCCTGGGTCTGGGGGCCTGTGCAATGCCTTCCTATAGCTGGGGCGGATCATATTCTGGGATTGCATTAACAGGGCGATTCTTGCATATTATAATAGCACATGCCAGCGAGAGGCACCATATTACACACCGCACGACACTTTTATTTATTTATTTATTTATTTATTTATTTATTTTGAGACCAGGTCTCGCTATTTTTGCCCGTGGAACTGCAGGCTCTCATTGCCCGGGGTGAAAGTGGGTAAAAAGAGACTTTCTGACTTGATTTAACTGTTTACCCCTATCTGCCTGCTTCTCTTTCTAAAGCAGGCTACAAACAGTACTTACCACCATCCTCAGCCTTCTCAGCCAAAATACTAAGCCAATGCAAGACAATCAGTGCAGTGCAGACTAATTTATTTCTAACAGTGATTTCTAATTATCCTATTAACTACAAAAGAAACATGTAAGACTCAGAATACTTCAACATTGTCCAAACCCTTTCTCAGTATTGTCTAAAGTCCTTTCCCAGATTGCCTCAAAATCCTCAGTCTCTCAGTCCTAATCGTCTCACCAATGTCCAGACAGAGTCCATCTCCAGATGCTTGAAGACATGTTCCTTTGAATGCTC
>PVHY01023949.1:0-20273 GCA_004024945.1 Uropsilus gracilis
ACACTGTACCTAGTACACTTGTCCAGGACCCTTGCACACTGTACCTAGTACGCTTGTCCACACCTGTACCTAGTACACTTGTCCAGGACCCTTGTACACTGTACCTAGCACACTTGTCCAGGACCCTTGCACACCTGTACCTAGCACACTTGTCCAGGACCCTTGTACACCTGTACCTAGCGCACTTGCCAAGGACCCTTGTACACTGTACCTAGTACGCTTGTCCAGGACCCTTGCACACTGTACCTAGTACACTTGTCCAGGACCCTTGCACACTGTACCTAGCGCACTTGCCAAGGACCCTTGCTTTGGCGCCAGCGTTGTGTTTGAAACGTTCTCTGGAGACCAAATTAAACCATCAAGCGCATTCTCACAGCAGCCCCCAGTCAAGTTTCCAATGCAGCGCTCAGCTTTATTCTTTCAAGTGGTGAAGCTTGTCTTGTCTGCACACTCAGTAATGACCGGTGCTTTCCTGGCGATAATTAGACAATTAGTTCTGTTTTAGTGGCCACGGTAGCACTTAATAACGGCTGTGGTTTTTACAAAGGAAGGAGCTGCTTATCTCTCAAAGCGGGAATACGCGGACAAACAGAACGCGTCCTATAAAACACTGCATGAGGGGATCGTGTGGCTGGGAAGGAGGCAGGAGGCAGAAATCCTCAGCAAATACACAGCCTAACTTCCTCTTCCCAGAAACGCTCACAGACGAGCTTTACCGCGAACTGCTTGGTAGGCTGCCTCCTAATCCCCCCAGGCTGGTCTGCCAGCCCAGCTCTAAGGACCCTCAGCCTTCGTCGCATGCGCACGGTTGTCCAAGTCACCCTTCTCGTCATTTTCCAAGTTCCCAGCCCCCCCCATCACCTCACCGAATCCTCACAAATCCTCTGGGGTAGATGCCATTCAGATCGAGTCCAGCCCGAAGAGTGGGCAGATGAGCTAATTCTTGGACGAAGCGCACCACGTCGCTGGCGCATCCGGCTCTGCGCACCTGAGATCCCGCCAAGCTTCCTTGCCAGGCTCTGCTTCCAGAAGCTTCCACCCTCCACACTCACCTGCGACACGATCTTTGCTGCAAAGCTGAGCGTTGGCCCCGTGGCCCTTTCGCCCCTCAGTGCCGCACTGCCCACTGCCCACTGCCCTTCGCGGACCAGCCGGCAGGCGCACGGAGAGGGAGGCCGCCGGGCTTCCTCCTCCACGGGCTGCAGGGGCAACGCTGGGGGGTGGTGTCCTCCCCACGGGGGGCGTGCGCGTGAGTGCACACGGGGCCTGGGAGGCGAGGCTAGAAGGGCCCCAGAGGGGGATGTAAAAGGGCATGAGAGAACGCCAGAGGGAGCCCAGAGAAAGGGCGGGAAGACTCCTGGGGGCTAAGGCTCGCCTGCCCCCGCCCCCCGCTGTGTCTGACTCCTGGGGCCAGTAGAGACCCCTGCCCCTGGCGGAGGCTGGCGCTGCCCTTGTGACTGGCGATGAGGCTGAGCATGCAGCTGGGCCTGCGGCGGCCAGCTATCGCCACGGCCCACACCCACTGGCCGGGCCTAGCAGGACCCCGCCGGGCACCGCCTGCGGCCTTCGGCTGTCCCTCCCCCGCTCCAGGCGTCCCCGAGGTGACACGAGCTTCCCGCTGCCCCAGCGAGGTCAGGGACCCCCCGCCTGCCTCCTGGGCAGGGTGACGGGCTGAGGGGGGGACTCTTGACAGTCGTCCGACCGCCCGACCCCACGTCGGGTCCTCCGCCCTGGGAGTCCGGGCACAGCCAACGCTCCTGGCACATTCGGCGCTAAGATGCGGCCAGCGGAGACGCACCAGGCCCCGCGGCAGATGGCTGCGTCTGGCCTCCAGGGCTCCTTCTGCCGTGGGTTGTCCCCCCCAGCAGCTCAGGACGCGGCTGGAGGGATTCTGGACGGACGGGAAGGAAGGCAAGACGGAAACACGGCGAAGGCCGGAGGGGAGGCGCCGCCCGGGCTGTGAAGGTGTCGGGGCACGAGGGATTTACGGCCCCTCGGACGGTCGACCTGGCTCAGTTGATGGCCTCGACGCTGACCCTCCTGGCGCGGCCAGCGGTGGTTTACGGGCCCGACAGCTGGCGGCCTCAGAAGCAGCTCTGGTTTGCACGGCCTGTGACATGTCTGGGCTGCGGCTGCGCTCCAGGGAGCCGGGCCTGCTGCTGTTTCAGAAGAGCCTGCACGTCCCCTGACGGCACCCGGGGATAACCACCACTTTCTCTAGCCGCGTGAAAGCGCGATCAGAGTGGGGCGGGGTCAGGCCCACCGTGGGGGGCCCACCTGTCTCCGAGGCGAATGCGGCCATCTTGCTTTGGCGAACGGTCACCTCATTTTATTTTATTTTTTTTGAGACCAGGTCTCGCTACATTGCCCGGGGAACTGCAGACCTCATTGCTCAGGGTAGCCCGGACTCAAGCGATCCCCAGCCTCAGCCTCCCAGATAGCTGGGATTACAGGTGCGCACCACGACGCCCAGCTATTTTTTTGAGACTAAGTCTTGCTATGTTGCCCTGGCAGGGTCTCGAACCCAGGGACTCAAGCAATTCCCAGTGCCAGCCTCCTATTCTAGGCTGGGATGAAAGCCGCACGCCACCACGGCCAGCTTCGGTCACCTGATATGAACCTCCGTGAAAAATGAAGAGGTGGTCGCGCCTGGGTCAAAAGCAGCTACTGATACGATCACCGGACCTTTGTCAGGAAGTTGGCCTGAGCGTTGGAAGCGCAAACGCTCAGGGAAGAGGTCACAGAGCAGTTCCCACAAAAATCAAAGGGTGGACATGTTCCTTGTGGGAGTTCTTTGCTCAGGCTTTGAGAGTGCGACTCGCACGCCCGGGCTGGAGTCTGAACTTGAGCCCGTCTGGGCGGTGGGGCGGGAGTGATCAGCACAGAACAGAAGGTGCAGCTTTTCCAGCTCCGGAAGTTCTGTGTACGTTAAGCCTAAGATGATAAATAACATTAAGGGATTTTTGGGCCTCATTTTTTATTAAAATCTGAGTCGGGGCCATGGGTTTCACTCAGGACATGAAGAAGAGTGAGCCTCCAGGTAGCCTACGATTCTGGAAGGTTCTGAGACGCTGCATACACGACTAATTGCACTAAACAGCCGGCATGTGTTGCAAGTAAGTGCTTTAGAAAATCGAAAGGAGAAATCTTATCCTGTGAGAAAGGCACCAATGAGGATGTCAGGGCAGAAACACTGTGTGTGTGTGTGTGTGTGTGTGTAGGGGGTTAGCCATACACCCATGAAACTACCGTTCAAAGTTCTGCGGGACAATGAGGCGATAGTGTTAATGAACCCTCATTTCAATACATCAGTTCACCAGCCGGACTCTTCATTTCTTCGGCGATTCCACAATAAATGCTTTTTTGTATGGAACTTTCAGGAACCACGGGGTCCCAAGAGCTTCTCAAGCTTTTGTCTATAGTCAACAACGTGGTTCCTGGATGATCTAAAAATAGAAGAAGAAGAAGAAGAAGAAGAAGAAGAAGAAGAAGAAGAAGAAGAAGAAGAAGAAGAAGAAGAAGAAGAAGAAGAAGAAGAAGAAGAAGAAGAAGAAGAAGAAGAAGAAGAAGAAGAAGAAGAAGAAGAAGAAGAAGAAGAAGAAGAAGAAGAAGAAGAAGAAGAGGTGATTAAATTGATCAGGTGACGTGAGCCGTGAGAACACTCAAAAGTCAGCCTGGTCCCGCCTGAAACTATGAACATGGGTCTCAGTCCCAAGACAGCTTGGCCCTGGCGCTCTCCAGGGGGGGAAGGGCTTGTTCACTGGAGGTGTGGCAAGAAGGACAGTGATTGAGGAGGGAAACGAGCTCACGCAGACCCTCAGCACCGTGGATCATGTGTACGTGGGAAGCAATGGCAGGCAAAGCGCCCGCAAAGAAGCCATCCGACTTGGAGTAAGCACCTCAAAGTGATGAAGCGGCTGACGTCTCCAACCTCAGACATTCCAGCATCGGGAACTGGCTGCAAAGCAGCAGCCGCTGGGAAGCGCCGACGTGAGCTTTGAGCAGTAACTGCAAGCACAGTCACCCCAGGGTCCACACCCCCTTTTCACATCTGCCCTAACGAACCCCAGACCCTTTCCGCTCCGGCAGCTTGGAAACAGCTCCGGGAGTCGGCGTGGGGTGGTGGGGGGCTTCCAGGCGCGAAACCATGGGCCCGCTTCCTCCGTGGAAACGTGTCACAGGGACCGGGAGCGGGTGGCGGACTCCAGGCTCCCCTGCTCCTCCTGGCTTGTCTCTGCTTCGCTTTGGCCTTGGCGACCGTCGCCGCCCGGCTTTTGCCCTTACAAACCCCGCCGAGGCTCGCTCAGGGCGGCTCTCTCACCCGAGGGACAGTCACCCGCGGCCGACAAAGCTGGGGGACTCAAGCAGAGCCCGGACAGGACTTGGGGGTTGGCGGCCTCCACCCCCGCACTAGCACAGTCCAAGCGAGGCAGACCCTGGGAGAGGGGAGACGCCATTGTCACCGCGCACCATCTGCCCCACGACCACCTCGTGTCGGGGTTAACGCGGGTGCTGTTCTGGGCTGTCGCGAGGTGTGCAGTAGAGCCTGGACAGCCAGTGGGCTTTAGAGACTGAACCGGTCCCTCGTTGGAGGAAGGTGTCCAGGCGTTCCGCGGCTGTAGCTGCGGCGTCAACGTGCAGCGAAAACAACCTCAGATGGAAAAGAAGTGATTAAATGTCTTGTTTCGAGATCATCACCCCAAGTTGTCACGGAGATTAGCTTCTCGGTGAAGGCGAAACGAATCATTAAACACTGGTGCATCTTCTCATTCGCAGAGGCTCTGGATCAGGAATGGATTCGCAGACCCCAACTGCACAGAGAATTCTCCGCGTTCATCGTTGTCTCTTCTTCATCGCAGAGAAGCCATCCTCACAGCTTCTCGGGAGGAAAAGGTCTTCACGGCAATTCTTGGAACAACGCCTTTTCGCCCTCCCACTTCGAGTCTCAGCCGGAGTCAAAGTTGTGCTAAGTTGACAACACATTGGATCCCTCGGTCGCGTGTCTGTTGCCCCCAAGCTGGTGCCAGCTTCATTCCCAAAATTCCCAGGCCACGACGATGTAGATGAGCATCCAGGAAGGCTGCCGTTTGCTCGAGGGCCTGCGGAGAGAGACTCCGGAAATGAGAGCAACCTCGTGGCGACAGTTGAGCTGATGCTTTACAATGAGGTTGCCTCCTGGCTGGAGATGGGTTCTCGCCATCACGCAGAGTGAAATGGCTTCTCTGAGATGTGTGGTGCCTGGGGAAGATGAAACCCAACACACCCTGTTCACTCCTTACCTCGACGGCTGGATGTCTCTTTGCAGATGAAGTTCTTCGTCATTTCCTTTCTTGTCTGAGTGCAGGAAGAAGCTAGATCTGGGTGAGAAGCTAAATAGGAAATTTCATCCAGAAGAAACTCCGGAAAGTGAACAGGACATTGTTCAGGGTTGGAAATAACACTGGACATCAACTTCTCCCTCCTTGTTTTGCCTGTGACCTTCTCTTCCAGGGGAAGCCAGCGAGAGAAGAGAGGGAGCAACCCAAGAAACACAGCTGCGAGCAGAGAGCTTCCATCACCAACAGGAAGTTCCACGCCAAGCAACAGAAAGAGGGGAAGGAAAATAAAGAATGTAGGGGCGCAGACTTCTCATTTTAATTGAACTGAATCAGCTGGTTAAAACACATCACGGCATGACGGTGCTTTCCAAGACCGTCTTTTATTTTCACAAAAGAAAAGTGATTTCACTGAGCTGCAGGGAGAGGCTTTAAATAAAAGGCGTTGCTAAGAATAGAAAGCGATTTGAACTTCAGATGAGAACACGCGATGCACTTTGACATACGATGCATCAGCCTTCAGTGCCACAGTATTTCGCGCACATTTCTTCTTCCTAGAAACCGATTAGAATATACTTATGTTTTCCATTATTCTTCCCATTTCCTGTATTTCTCTGCAAAACCCATTTTTTTTATGGTTGCATCAGGGTGAGCGTGTACACATGCATTTACAGCAAGCTGTGCATATTATCCTGCAGACATGCTCCCTGCAGGAAGCCAGGTTCACTGGTTCTCTCTTAAAACTGGCTGTGCTGGGTTTATCGGAATGAAATAGAAAATAGAAAATAAAAATGTAAAGAGACTATTTATATGCAAGGGTCAAAATGTCTCTGGCTCAAATAATGTACACTTACGTATGCTTATGCGCATGTGGATATAGGGATATTATGTATATACATGTGCACACACCTAAGTGGGCAGGCTGTTGACTAACCTAGAGAAATTGTTGGGCGGTTTCCAGTGGTGCTGAAGGCTTGTGCTGCAGGTCAGACCTGTGCTCTTGGCAATAATCTTATTATTGTTTCAGTCAGTCTAACCCTAACCCTCCAAAGAGGCACTAACAATAGCTCTTGGGACAAACAAAGAGACCGATGCTTAATTGGGCAAGTTTCCCCACGGACCTGCGGCCTGGGTGGGGCAGAGACAGCGTTTGCCCAGAAAGAGCGGATACCAGAGAAAGTACCCATCTTTTTGCCCTAACACCAAAGAACAGGTGAGCCGGAGCGGACGGTGGCCGGAGGGAAGTAAAGCACAGGTAGGAAGTGGAGGCAGACACCAAGCTGAACCGGGTCCCATGGAAACGTACCTTTGCAAGGAAGGGCCACGCCTCAAACAAGACCCGCCGGAAGCCCGTCCAGGACACGTTCAGTTACTGTTTCACAGGTTCCTCGGCCTTTTGGAAGCTCTCAGAATTGCAGTTCTCGCAAGGGAGACCGTCGGCAGCTTCAGCTGAGCATCTGCCGGACAAGGGCAGGATCGAGCGGTGTTCTCCACGGATACACATGCCACGGAAAACCACGCCAGTGCTCGGTGGGACACACGGACGGAGACGGGACTAGCAGGCTGCTTGGCGAAGCAAGGCTGTCATCATCGACCCTCTGGGCTGACTGGGGAAAAGACCCTGCACCTGTGCTGCGTTTGACCCAGTCTGGACCCGGCCCCTCAGGCCAGGAGGACATCACAGTCCTCGCTCTCGTCTTCAGTCCTGCATCCTGTCTCGCAGGAGAGCGGTGGAACAGCTTGGAGCTGGGTTCCTACTCTGTGATGAAACCGGGGGACCAGCTGGCGCCGCCCTTAGCACGGGGGAAGCTGGCTCCTCTCGGAGAGGGGCCAGGACGGGGTCTCGCTCCTCGTCCTGCCGAGACAGCAGCAACATGGGAAAGGCGACGCCAGATCGTCACACAGCCTTAGCTACTGAGGAGCGTCCAGTCTTCTCCAGCACCGTCCGCTCTGGACTTCTAAGTCCTTGGCAAAGCCTTGATGCGTCTGTTGGAACATTAAAAGCTTGGACCATCTGGCCTTTAATGCCTTCAAGCCACCTTGCACACAGCACTCCCTTGCTTTAGGGCACAGACGATTCCCCCCCTAAGAGCCACCCCAGAGGAGAAAACCAGCAGATGACCCCCCCCCCCGATAGCCTCAGGGGAAACCCAGCTCTTCAAACTAACTGCAGCTCTAACTTCCACCATCGTTTGCCTTTGTTTGTCCGAGAATAGGAAGCAAACGCATGGCTCAGCTGTAAGACAAAAGGGCCAGCAAGGGACAGTCCTGGCCGAGTCTCCCTCTCGTCTGTCCTCTGCTGAGCTTCCTCATAAGCTTCCCCTGTGTCTTTGTCTTCCTCCTGTCGGTGTTTGTGCCCAGCGCCGTTGTCCAGGGCCTGGCAGGGCCACGTTCTCCGGCACCCGGTGTGGCCCGGCAGCCACCTGCGAAGCAAAGAGGGAACGAGAGGCAGATAAACCAGGACAGCAACGTGAGCGCGAGGCCCTGTGTTCGGCTGTCGCTTCCCCTCTGGCGTCAAGCTCCTGAGCGTCTCTCTGACCGCGAGGCCCGCGCGCCTGGCGTCTCCCTCCTCGGTGTCTGCTGGCAGGTGCATTTTGCTTTCTCCCTGCATTCGTGCTGCGGGTCTGCGCCCGGGACTTCCAGGCGGAGCGTAAGGGTGTGGGTGGAACATTCGCTCTTGACACCTCACTGCAGCCGGACCAGCAGCGTGGCGTGGCTCTCCTTCCGCCCGAGAGGACTGGAAATCTGAGGCAAACCCAATAACCCTACAGTTACGCACAGGAGAGCTGGGTGGAGAATGCTGCGTTTATCTCTTAGTGTCAAAGTCTTACGAAAGGTTGTTTCAGCCATCGCTCATCCTCACCAAAGGCATAGAGCAGGCCCGCCTCCCAGCACCTCAGGATATCAGCCCGGTGGAGAAACGCTCTCCCCGGAGGTCCTGCACCACGGCATGGCCCGAGCCCGATACTCATGCTGCTGTTACCGAGACAACGTGCACACAGACATCGCGCGTCCAGGGGCGACGGTGTGGAATGACTGCGGGACGACAGCCTTGGCCAAGTCCAGGAGAGAGACATGGACGAGGCCCTTCTCTCAGGCCTGCAGCACCTTTACTCAGATGGACTCTACTCACCAGAGCAGAGAATGACGTTGTTTCTGTTGTTTCCGCCACTGAGTGCTAGGAGTCGTGTGTGGGAAAGAAGAAGGAGGCCGAAGAGGCTGGTGGCTCTCTGCGAGGCCAGCCCGCAGGACAGGGACCTGGGAAGCGTGTCGCGGTCCGACGTGACGAAGTCATGGAGGAGGCTCTGGAGCCCCTTATGTACCTCGGCGAAGAAGGCCTACGGTGACGTAGTGAGGATGCGGTGACCTGGTTCCCGGGGCGAGTGTGACACGCAGCGGAGGATGCAGGGACGGGGACCAACGGGAGAATTTACCTGCGGGAGTAACGGTCACTGTTCATTGGCCCCGTGTCTCTTGGGACATTCCAAGGAGGCCAGGAGCCTCCCAGGCGAGAGACGAGCTGCTGCCCACCCTCCAGTGTGCCAGTGGGGGTGGACGGAGCAGAGGTGCTTTCTCTTAAAGCATTCTCTCAACCCGCGTCCACGCCTCGCAGTTGGCAGCGGCGTGGCCGAAGAACAGTGACCGCATCACGTTCCGGAGGACACCAGCCCTTCAGCGCTCGAGGCGTTCCCTGTACTCATCGCATTCTCATGTTGTGGACGACTCTTCAGTGGCGCAGTCCTCCAGCATGATCCCGTCTGCTTTCTGGTTTCGTCGAAACGCCCAGAAGTTCTGCCCCGACGAGCGATGCCCTTAACTCCCCGACTCGCCCCCGTTTTTGAGAGCTGAGCACGCGTCCCGGTGGGACTCTCAGGAGGACGAGGGGAATGCGCAAACGCGTCTGCGTGAGCACGAAAGTCTCCCACAGAGTGGGCTCGACCAGGCAGGGGGTCTGTCCCAACCCGGCCGTTTCTTCCCGGCTGACACTCTTGACCGAGAGAAGCTCACGCCTTCTTCCCCTCCTGGCCGTGCAAGCACTCACCCCAAAGGTGCATTTTCCTTTCCTGAACCTAAAGTGCTCAAACCTCCACGTGGAAGGCCGAGCTCTCAGGACCCCGTCTCCGGCCTGCTCCGAGAAGCTGCTGAGTGTTAGCCGAATCGGCGCAGGGGCAAGAGGAGAGAGAGCTTGGCCGTCTGCAGAGCTAGCTTTGTGAAATGCCTCCTTCCGTCATGCTGTGGCCAGACTTGAGCAAGCTTAGACCAACCTTGCTGCAGCTGGTCTCCCGGAAAGACACGCTTGCAACCTTGTGACCTGGATCAGAACTTCTTTGTTACCGTTGGCTCCGTGTTTCCTGTAAAGATCTGGCTCGAAATAAACTCCGGGCCGCCGTCCAGAGAGAGGCTCGAGCCACTTCTGTCGGCGTCTTTTTGGCTCACCCACAATCCTTGCCCTCCCCCTCGGACCGTTGGAGCACACCGCGGCTGGCCCGTGGCACTCCGTCTCTTCCAGACCTGTAGCTCCAGGTCGTCTCGATCCGGAAGGAAAGGTGATGATGAGATGCCAAACCCGCAGGACCAGCAGCTCTTCCCGAGGAGCCTTTTCCTACAGAAATCACCGATTTGCGGGCGCCGCAGAGAGGCTGGGGCACCACCGTGGGGGACGCATGTGGACACGGACCATCTTCGAGCAGGTGACGGTGTCACGTCGCTTCTAACGAGCTCCTCGCACTTGACGTTTGGAAGTTTTATCGCTGTTCAAAGGATGTTAGGCTTAAAAAAATCTGAGTTTTTTTAATGGATCTTTTGTGTTTTACATATTGGTGCATATAAGTCTACATGTATGTATTTGCATACATATTACACACGCACACATGTATATGTCCATATATACTGCATTCCTCGGGATTCTGCTGCAATCAGAACCGACAAATATGAAGCAACTGTGATGACATGGATGGACCTAGAGAGAATTACATTCGCAGAAATAAGTCAGAAAGAAAAGGACAGACACCGTGTGATCTCACCTACAGATGGGGCGTGGGGAAAACAAACAAAAAGACAAGAAAAAAGCCAAAATGGGATGACAGTGGAGCTGGGGCAGGCTGCCAGGGGAGGGGTGGAGTTGGGGGAGGGAGCAATTGGGCCAGGGAGGAAGACAGGAAGGTTGAGAGGAGGGATCTTGGTAATGGGGTGGAGGGAGAACCCCAACCCGGGTGAATGGAATGATGCAATATATGAAATCTGAGTTCTGATTCTCTCTTAAGAGAGGAAATCTAGCCGCTTACCCTTTGTGAGACTTAGTAGCTCTGTGGTTGCCACAAATGGAAGATCCAGTATGCCCCAGATTTTCCACAGGTGTCTGTGTCTTACAGAAATGCAGGTATGGCTGTCGACACGGAGCCCACCACTTACCATCCAGCCTAACCTCAGGGGACCACCTCTTTGTTGTTAACAGGTGCAACCAGTCCAGTCTTACAACTGAATTACTTGTTGATAAAAACACTTGAAAAATATTTACTCATGCTCCCTCTCAAGGCAGAAGCGTTTGACCATTTTAGAGAGATGTTTTCCTAACAGCCTTTTCCTGATGCGAGAGTATGCCATGGTTTGCAGGCGTGCCTTTTAAAATACACACCGTTAGCATGTCTTCTCATGTGACTTGGAAGGAAAACGATAGTTCGGGATCTATGGATGATAAGACTTTGATCGGATTTCTTCTTGTTAGCCTGAGTGGTTAGATTTGATTCTAGAAAAATTTCCATGCACATCAGATAGCCAAGCAATTGCTTCAGCAATTAAGAGACTGTGTTTTCCCTTCTTTAACTTAATTTCTTGTAACAAGACTATTTTTCAGGGTATTGAAATTTTTCATAACAAGGAGAAAGGCATGCTCTATTACTCCTTACATAGCCATTTACATATAAATGAGCTCCTCCTCCTAGCTCTGTCTGTTGTCTTCATTCTGCAAACATTTGCATATTTGAACACGACTTTCAGGCTATAGATTAAGTTCAAGAAGGAAAAGAATGGAAGACGTGGCATGAGAGATGGTGATGCGATGTTATAGATTGTTCCTCCATCCCCAAGAAGTTCCTTACAGACTACAGCTGCTAAGAAAGCATAGTTAAAGGGATTAAACTGATTTGGCATCTAAGAAGGGTCTCAAGAATGGATACCTCACAGATAAGTATTCATGGGCTGGTGATTAATTCATGAGCTGGAAATCTGAAAAGTTCAGTTTGATTCAACCTCTTTACACTTTAATCTGACTAAAAGAATAACAGTTTATCACTTTCCTTCCCTTAGCCAGATAAGTCTTTTCCTTTAAATAAATGGATAGTTACTCTCTTGCAAAAACCAAGCCCCTACCTCTCAACACAAGCTGCTGTTGTATTTTTGGATATTTATGATGGGCTTGTATGCTTTCCACCACACTGACGCTAAATCCCTTGTGCTCAATAATCATCATAAAAAACATATACTCAGCTAAAAATGACTATTAAAAAAGTTCCATTCAGTCATTTTTTAACCATACACTGAGGTATCTCATGAACAGTTTTGTTGTTTCCATTTATGCTGCATGTTGAGGATTAAGATTTCCTGGTTTATATACCATAACATGATCAATAAATCATAAATCCATCAAAAACACAAAGGACATAGACACAAGATCTACCTTTTATACTCAGTTGTCTCTCCACTCTCTCTGAACAATGCAGACAAAACTATTTTAGATGTAAAGACACATTTCCAACACTGCTGTGCTTCACAGAGGGGTGCATCTTCCTCATTATAGAGCCTGATTCGAGAGCAGCACAAATCACACACGCACACACACACGCATGCACACGCACGCACGCGCGCACACACACCCCTCTGAAGAATTTCCTCATGTTTTGCCTCCAACCCCCATCCGTCACGACCACAAGAAAATTTCTCATTATTGTGTACAGACAACCCGCTGGCTGGAATAGCCTACACTTTCCTAGGGGAGCTTTCGGTGTCACTCACCAAGCACACACTCGCCAGCTGGGACTGAGCTCCCAGCTTCTGATGACGTCTGCTCCACCTGCAGGGCAAGGTGATAACTGGGCTTCTCTATATTTAATATCTTGCTATTTCCTTTCAGTTATTGACCTTTACAGACAGCTAAAGTATTCGAGATGCTTGTCTGGGTTTTCCGGAGGAAAAATGAGAAATTCATCCCCTGATCGTAGGGGTGAAGAGAGTGGTACCCCATAATCCCCTCCACCCCACAGGCTCTTGCTTCTCAGTGTGCGCGGCAGATACAAGCGGAAGAAATAGAAAGATGTTGGGGAAAGATAATTTGTCTTGAAATGTCAGAAGGTTTGATTTTCTGTCCTTTCCTAATACATTCAAAATAAAGGACGTTTGGGAGAAAATAGGTAAGTTTCCGAGAACTGGAGGGATTCTACATGGTGTGTGTTTTCTGGAAGATACCACCACTGTCTGAGAGGCTTCACGGATGTGTTTTGAAGAAGTGACGTCACTCCCAACAGCATGGAGTGTGTAATTACACATGACGCAATGGTCACGCAATAACAGCCAATTAGGTAAGTGCTTTGACATTCACATTTTCATGAATGAAGCTGTTCTTGGCGACAGGTTTCTCACCCATCGGCCTATCAGTCAACCCTGATGGATGGATCACGGAGAACCTTCGTGGTGGAGTCGGTCTGTTCAGCCATGTTTGTGAACATGCACGCTAGGAGACCTGCCTGCATTCCAAACTGGTCTAAACCAACTGAACCTGAAGCAATTCTTGGGAGTTTCAGCAGCTCCTGTGAAGCTGGGGGAGGACGCCTGCTCTTGGGAATTGTTCCCCCAAGAAGTCAGAGTGATGGCCAGTTGCCCGCCCTTCTCTGACACCCCCTTTCATTCCCGGCGACGAAGGGAAAGGGCAGCACCCGCTCTGTGAGCTCCTTGCCTTTTTGACAGTTCCGAGCACACCTTCTGCTGAGGTTCCCACGAGGCAGAGTTGCCTCCCAGCTGGAGTTGCTTTCTCAGGCCTGGGAAACCGCGCACTCTCCCCAGAAGGCACAGAGCGATGCCTCCAGGAGAGGCAGTCAGAGGAACGTGGCCATGGGACCAGGAAACGTGCTTCTTGAACGGTCACACCAGGGTGGAGAAAGGACAGTCCGTTGCTCATCAACGCCGCCGCAGCACTCGTCTTCTAATGAATTTCACCATGAAGAGCCAGTCCCCACGAGCGATACGCCGAGCAGGGGATGTGGAGGGCCTGCTCGCTCTTGACCAAGGCAGCCTGGGAAGCCTGTATCTTGACTGATGCTGGTAGTTACTGCCTGGGGAGCCCACAGCCCTGGGACCCATCTCGGATGAGACAGCACCTACTGTGCGCCCCAGCACTCCAGAGACACTGGGAGACATCAAAGTAGCACGGTGCTGCACGTCACATGGTGCCAAGTGAAGGTGAAGCTGTGCCTACGAACCACACCGGGCCATCGTCTGAAAGCGCCAGGGCTGAGTAGAAGCAAGTTTTCTTTCACCCTCATGGAAAATGCCTTCATAAATAAATGCTCTACCCTGAGTCAGAAAGCCAGGCCATTCTTTCCCTCCAGTGTGCTCGAGGACACTGTGACTCTCGGACCTGTCACAGTCAGTTTGTCACAGTCACGACACCCGAACTGCCACAGACTCGGGGACTCAATGACTCAAGTGCAGTTCTCACCGTTCCGAGGGCCGGGGAGGTGGTGACCCTGTGGTCCAGCCTCTGCCTCCTCCCGCCTAGAGGAAGGAAGCCTCGCCACGTCCCATGCATGGAGATGCTGTCCGGACAGACGCACATGAACGAGACTTCACCTGTGGGCAAGAACACATCTCCTCACCTTTCTGTTCTAGTTAACTTTTCAACTTTATAACTGAAAATGCTTTCTCTTCCTCTTTACAACACACACAAATCCCCCTCCCAGCCAAGCGCTGCAGCCGACTTTACACCATAAGGGTGTCCTCTCCCAGGACCTGGGGACTCTGCCTAGAATACAGACGACAAGGCCTGAGCTGTCTATGTCCCGCTCTCCATGAGGGAACAGAAGAGGTCACTGGCTTCAGGCCGCACTGCAGCACGTCCGAGGCCAGAGGGGCACTCTGCCTTCGCAGCTGATGACTGCCCAGCACAGCGGGTCCACTCAGAGACCAAGGTGCTGCCAAACCTGCTCACCTGAGGAACAGTCACAGCTCACCTTGAGTGCACGCTGGTGAAGGAGTCCATCTGCTCGGCCACAAACAAGTGTAAGTGTCCCTGTGGCCATGTGGTCATTTAGTGGCTTGCATACCAAACACATCACCTTTGGGTTTAAGGTGTATTTGATAATAAACTCTTCTTTCTCTGTAGCGATGTCTGAGTTGGGAGAAGAGTTTATCTTTAATTATAGATTCCCAAAATATATGCTTGCGAATTATTTTCTAAGTATGATTTAAACCATTTCATTCAGACACACCCAGTATATCTTCTAAGAAATCACCTGCCACAGAAGTATAGGTTTGTCAATGTGCATTTTGTCTTATTTTAAGAGGATTTGTTCTTTATTCTATCATGTACTCACACCTAATCACAAGATGAACGAAGTACAAAAGATACAAAGATAGGAATAGAAAGGGGTCAACTTAACGTCTGCTCCCCTCACACTCAACATCTCCACTTGCCTGATGCACCCAAGATAGCCAGCCGACACGACTTTCTGTAGTTCCCTCCATGTTCCTGTACTTCCAAATAAACCATGGTTACAAGCTGCTCAGATCTACATTAATTGGAGATCATTTTCGAATGCCATGAGTCTAAGGCTTAGAAAGGTAAATTTCCAAGATTCCCCATTTCCGTAGCGTGCCATGAAAGTTGCACCAGTAGACTTAAACAAGACTTAATTCAAGACTATTGCATTAGGCGTTAAGACTTAGGCATCGTGGAGAGACTGAAGTCAGATACAGCTGCACTGACACGGAGGGAGGGAATATTCGAAGCTCTGGGGTGAGAGTGTGGGCAAGCACAGAGGACATTCGGGGCGAGGCTGGTCAACAGGACTAGGCCATTCTGTTTGGCAATTGAGCTTATCCAAGCGAGGATAAAAGTCCTTCTTGTGATGCTTCTATTGCAGAAAAGGGTCTGAGTCCTTGAGAGAGACGTTTTTGGGGTCTAGAACTGGCAGGAACTAGGGAGAGGATTTGTATTTCAGAGCAGCACAGAAGAAATGATGCTTGTGCATATTCTAGAGAGAATGCACTCACGTGCAGGTGGAGAGCTGCCATGCGGATGGACAGAGCCCCTCTGAAGCGGACTCAGGCCAAGGGCAATACTGAGGGTCTTTTGATGCATAGTTGAAAACTGGGGGAGCGTTGATAACCGTCCAGGTGAAAAGCGCAGAGCTCCAAGAGCAATCGGGCAACAAAAGGGTCCCCACTTGGTGGTGAATGTATCACAGGCCGCAGCTGCCCACGGCCTGAAGCAAAACTGGCCAACAGCTGGTTGTTCGAGTCAGACCTCGAGGCTGAATTCAGCCGTGTTTGCTAAAACCACCTCAGCTAAGTGATGTCCAAGGCTCCGTAGCCTCAACTGGACTGTGAGCTGCCCCCCCCCATATCTTCACCGCGGCAGCACGCAGCCTCAAGAACAAATGAAGGCTGCATCCGAATGACTTCTCCACGGCAGCAGCTACTGTGTCTGTCTCATGGATCGAAAGGAAACATGGCTTCTGTCTTTCGAGCCATTCTTGCGGGAACTGGACCTCCGAGCGGAAATGTCAGCGGATACGCAGAGAACTTATCTCAGCCAAATCAGGTGGCCTAGTCACTCCCTCTTCTTGGAGCAGTGCGTGGTGGTTGTGGGGTAAACGGAGCTGTTCAGGCCTTTTCCTCCAGCGGCTGCAGCCACGTCTGGGGCGCTGTGTCTCCCATGATTGCAGCCCAGTGGGGGTGGGGGTGTGAGTGTGAGTGTGCAGCCCTGGGCCTGGGAGAGAGGGGGCAACGGGGTACAGTAGGAGAACACAGCGTGAGCACGGGATGAGGGAGCCCCGAGAGTGCGCGTGAAGATCCCTGGGGACGGACCTCGCCTGCCCTCCAGGCTCTGCCAGGCCCTGCCAGGCCCTGCCCGCCCTGCCCTGCCCTGCCCTGCCCGCCCTGCCCTGCCCTGCCCTGCCCTCCCCTGCCCTGCGTGTCTGTGTGACTGTTGGAACCGCAAAGAGCCTTGTAGATGGGTGGGCCTGACGCTGGCCCCGGAGCCAGGGAAGAGGCTGGGATGGCTCAGCGCAGACGCTGGGCAGTGGACGCAGCACCATGTAGTTAGCAGCTTAACCCCACGGCGTGACCCCCAGCTTTCCACCACCTGTGACCGCGTCTCTTCCCGACGCACTTAACTATCAAGACTCTGCTCTCCGGCAGCTTCTACACTTCGGAAGGGTTTAAAGCATCCGGTTACGTAGAACAGCTCCAGAAAACGTCACGTGGAACCAGCAGGGAAATAGTAACGCTCGTGCAGACATTTCCCGCCCATCGTCCATGGCAAGTGGGCTTGGCTCTCTCTAAAGGCCGCAGGTGCATCACCGCCGCCTGCTTTACCTGGGGACAAAGAGTGAAAGAGCAACTCCTTCTCTTAACTTCTCTTTGTTTCGTGCTGTTTGTGTAGGACACAGAAACTCGCCCAGCCAGCGGTCTGCAGCCGGCAATTAACACCACTTAGCAGCTGTTACAACGGGTAATCGCCTGTTGTTATCTGCGTGCGGCTTAATTCGAATGCTAATTGCTCTCGGCGCCCTGATCGTAAACCTGCAGCCTCCCGGGCCGATCCGCAGGTTCTGAAGCCACATAAATAAAGCTCCTTTCTTGTCTTTGTTTCCCAAGCGGGCGTGGTAGAGGGAGAAAGTCTCCAGACATTTCAAAGTTTGAGCCTCAGTGAAAGGCAAAGAGGATCCTCTCCTGAGGGAAGCGTCAGCCTTGTTTCTGTGCTCTAGTTAAGCCGAGAGCAGACGTAGGGCATGCAGATGAGGTGAGAGTGAAGGTAGGTGTCCCAGGTTGCAGCCGGTACCGAGGAGCCAAGGCTACCTGTACCCAAGGTAGTTACACAAATTGCATATTAACCTGGTCACAATTTGGATATGCTAGGTTCGCTCAAAATGGCGCCAAAGTTGATTCCACCTGGTTCCTTTCTTTGCTTTTTGTAAGGTGGCTACCAGAAAGTGTAAACGTTCAGCAATTAAGCCATTTTATTTGGACAGATGAGCCCTAAGGCTCCAGGGAGAACGACACAGCCAAGTGCCTTTCCACCGCAGGACCTCTCTTTTGCGCAGGAAGACGTCAGGACCCAGAAGCAAGAGGTTCTGTAGATCCCAACGACTGCACTTAGGTGGTGGTGCCGTATCCTTATAAAAGAAACGGAATTTCCTCAGATCTCCTGAAGAGCCCCCAAAGCCACCCATGTTTCAAATGTGCAAAAAGCAAAGGAGACGGGAAAACGTCACCGAGAGACGAAGGCAGCCTGAGATGAATCAATTATTGAATGAGTGGAAGGAAGAGACATGCATTTTTAAAGTTAGTTTTAATAAAACGCATTTAATTGTGTGCACTCTGCAGGCTGCACAGACAGCGGGGGGGCGGGGGGGGGTGGAGGCTCCATCAGCTGCAGCTTCCAGGGAGCAGCCTCAACCCTCTCCTCTGCGATCTGGCTCCATGGCTAATGAGAAAATGGAATGTGTTTGGGTCTAAATAGCCTTGTTTGTCCATAATCCTATTGATTTCCTTATGACTCACTCTTCATTTTAGTGTCTTGAGAGACAAGAGATCTTATTGGGTGAGACATAAAGCTGAAGTTCTGACTGCTTGTGGTCATTAAGCGTCCCAGGGCACATTTTGCTAGAGACAGGATGGTTAGCCTGGCTGCTCTGGCCTGAGGCCAGCCCGTGCCCTCTCCCCCCCCCCTCAGCCCCAGCCCAGTGGCAGACAACAAGGGAGAGCTTCTTCTTATGCTTCAGCCACACACACAAAGTTCCGGTTCTTTCTACCTGCCGGCAGCCTATTTTCGTTCCATGAACATCTGTCCCCCAGGTACTTGAAAATGTGAGACCTTTTTGCATCGGGTCACTGATACTCTGACATTCATTAAGAGAATCTCATTATCACAGGACAACACAACAGGATGCGTGTGACAGAGATGGTTAAGAAATGGGGCCCAAACTGGTCCAGTCACTGTGGGAAGCTGTGTGGAGGATGCTCACACGACTGAAGATGGAACTGCCATTTGATTCAGCAATTTCTCTCCTGGGGATCTACCCAGAGGATAAAAGGTTCTCTTTCAAAAGGACACCTGTACGCCCACGTGTGTTGCAGCGCTATTTACAGTAACCGGGATCCGGAAACAACCCAAACGCCCCCAAACAGACGAACGGGTCAGAGAGCTGTGATGTCGCTGCACAGCGGAATGTTGTTCACCCACCAAAAAGACAAAGTCCCGTCATTGGCAGCAACATGCACGGAGCTGCAAGGAATCATGCGGCGGAATAAGGCAGAAAGAGAGGAAACGCCCGATGGTCTCACTCGTGTGTGGGCTGTAGGGAGAACACGCAAGACAAGAGAAAGTTCAAACTAAGACACTGATCCTAAAACTGAAGCCTGCAGCGGGGGCGGGGGGGCGGGGGGGAGGGTGAGCTCGGGGGAGGGATGAGCACAGGAGGTCAAGATGATGGCTCACGGGTGACCAGGTGGTGGGACAACCTCGGGGGCATACAGCGACGCAAAGGATAAATCTATATAAGCGACACAGAAACCAGATTAAAAAGTGAACGTGGAGATGAGGCAGCCAGCGTAGCTACAACGGCTGGCGTGGCCACCCAGCCCGGGCAGCGGCTGCTGCGCAAACACACGGAGTCTCTCCGGGGAGAGCGTCGCACGCCAGGCCAGACAGGGCCGGTCCACTGCGGCCACCGCAGCAGACAGACCCGCCCCGGCTCTGAGATCCGGGCTCCCGGGCCTGTCTCGCGCTGCGCGGGCCCCATGCCCTTGGCCAGCACCAGCATGGCCAGCGCAGCCAGGAGGCTGTTCTTGGCGTCCTGAGGCTTTTCCGAGCAGCGGCAGCCACGAGTGGCCGCGCGACCGCCGCTCCCCAGCCCTCGTGCTGCCCAGAGTCACCTCAGCCGTGACCACAGGTTGCGGGGAACGGCGAGGCGGACGTCGCCGGCGGGGGGCTCCCAGGCCAGGCTTGTTTGCTGACCCCAGGCAGGCCCGGCGCGGCCCGGCCCCGCGCCCTCTCTCCTGGGCAGCAGAGGTCACCTCCCCCCAGCCTCGCGAGGCTCTGGCGCCCGGTGGCCCGAGCGCGCTGCCCGGGCAAGCACGGCTGCGGTCAGCCTGTCAGAAGAGAGTGTCCAGGCGCCGGCGGGGCCTCGGCTTCGCTCTGCGGTGCGGGCGGCGGCGGAGCGGCGGTTCGGACCCCGCCCTCCGAAGACTGGGCGGCCGACGGATTTGCCCCGCTCCACGGACACCGGGGCACTGACCTGTCTCGGGAGAGGGCGGCTCGGGAGCCACGCGGCGCGCGTGCGGGAGGCGCCCGTGGGGCCAGGCGGCTGGGGCCGGGCGTGGCTGGCGCGGCTGATGAGCGGGAGACTGGACAGCGCGGAAGCGGGTGGGCAGCGCTGACGGGAAGGCAGGAGAGACGGGCTCCGGGCAGACCGCCTGCAAGAACACGCGTGCCCCTGCGGCCCGAGGGAGGCCAGGGAAGTCGGGGGGCCCCAGGAGGGGTCGGTGGGTCACCTGCGCGGGTAAGTCGAGGCAGACACCCCGCGGGGGAGGGACGGCTGCTGGCGGCCGCGTGAAGACCCGCGTGAGTGAGCCAGGATCGCAGGGAGGGTCTCAGGCCCCGAGAACGGCTGGCCGCAGCCCCCTGTGCCCACGTCCCCCGCGCCCACGTCCCCCGCGCCCACGTCCCCGCGCCCACGTCCC